>SJYX01005118.1:38983-50358 GCA_006410675.1 Oreotragus oreotragus
GACTCGATGGACGTGAGTCTGAGTGAACTCCGAGAGATGGTGATGAACAGGGAGGCCTAGTGTGATGCGATTCATGGGGCCAGAAAGAGTCGGACAAGACTGAACGACTGAACTGAACTGAACTGAAGATGACAAGTATGGGAACGCCTAGCTATTTTTTTAAAGTAACTTTTCAACTCTGTCATTTGTGTCCTTTCCTGGGAGGCCAATGATATGAATGTTAGAATTTTTAAATAGTCTTGCAGACCTCTTAGACTCTGTTAACTTTTTTTTTTTTTTGAATGGGGGCATTCTGTTCTTGTTATTGTTCAGACTAGTTTATTTCTATTGTTTTGTCTTACAGTTCACTGATTCTTTCCTCTGCCGCTTCATTCTGCTTTTCAGCTCATTCAATGAAGTTTTTGTTTAGGTGCTGTGTTACTCATTTCTAACAATTTCACTTGGTTCTTCTTTATACTGACAATATTTGTCAAGACTTTCTATTTCTTTTCAGAGACTACTTAAATTTGTTTCAAGTATGTTTGTAATTGCTTGCTTAACCATTTTTGTTATGACTACATTAACTCTGTCAGAGCACTTTAACACCTGTCATTTAGTATTGATATAACCTTAATATTAAAATTAAAAGCAACAATAATAACTATAACCCAAAATATAGAACAGATTCACATGTTAAAAGAAATAAGCTCTGACTTTTAGAAAACAAGGTATATGCGTGGGGAGGACAGCCATGTAGTGTTTTTCTATGTGAATTAAGTTCTTGCCAAATTGAAGCTTATGGTTACAACGACAAAGATTTACACAAGCTTCATGATCAGTACAAAGAAGAAGCCTCTAGTAGATACATGAAAGGTAATGAAATGAAACCAAATTTCGACAAAAAAAAAAAAATCAAATAACAAAAATGGAAAAGAACAGAAAACACTATAAAACAGAAAAAAATAAGAAAATTGAAATTGTAAGTTCTTAGCAATAATTACCTTAAATGTGAATAGATCAAATCACCACATTGAAAAGCCCAGAGTGGCAGAATGAATTTTCTAAAAAGACAAGAACTAGTGATAAATTGTCTATAAGAGACTAAATTTAGATATAAAGACACATAGTAAAAGGATGTAAAACTATATTCCAGGCAAATGGTAACCAAGAGTAGTGATGGCTACACCTGTATCGGAAACAACAGGCTGTAAGTCAAAGGCTGTCACTAGCGAAGAATGTACTTTTAGGAGAAAAATAACATTTTCGAGTAATGTCACTAAATAAAGTTCTAACAATTGTAAATGTATACATATCCAACATTAAAGAACACAAAATATATATCAAATATTGACATATCTGAAGACCAAATTAACAGCAATACAGTTATAGAAGGAGAGTTCAGTATCCCGCTTTCAATAATGAATATAAAATCCAGGCAGAAAATCAATAAGAAAACAGCTGACTTGAGCAACACTAAAGAAAAAATTGGGCCTAACAGTCACATTTGGAACTTTCCAACCAAATTTTCTCCTCAAGCACATAGAATAGTCTACAAGATAGATCACGTTAGATAATAAGTCTTAACAAATTTAGTAAGAATGAAATAATAAGTATCTTTTCTGATTATGTGCTTAGTCACTCAGTCATTTCCGACTCTTTGTGACCCCATGGACTGCAGCCTGCCAGGCTCCTCTGTCCATGGGGATTCTCCAGGCAAGNTTTCAATAATGAATATAAAATCCAGGCAGAAAATCAATAAGAAAACAGCTGACTTGAGCAACACTAAAGAAAAAATTGGGCCTAACAGTCACATTTGGAACTTTCCAACCAAATTTTCTCCTCAAGCACATAGAATAGTCTACAAGATAGATCACGTTAGATAATAAGTCTTAACAAATTTAGTAAGAATGAAATAATAAGTATCTTTTCTGATTATGTGCTTAGTCACTCAGTCATTTCCGACTCTTTGTGACCCCATGGACTGCAGCCTGCCAGGCTCCTCTGTCCATGGGGATTCTCCAGGCAAGAATATTGGAGTGGGTTGCCATGCACTCCTCCAGGGGATCTTTCCAACCCAGGGGTCGAACCCAGGTCTCCTGCATTGCAGGCAGATTCCTTACCACCTGAGCCATCAGAGAAGCCCAAGAGTACTGAAGGTAGGTAGCCTATCCCTTCTCCAGGGGGTCTTCCTGGAGGAGGAATTGATCAGGGTCTCCTGCATCGCAGGTGGACTCTTCACCAGCTGAGCTACCACAGAAGCACTTTCAGATTTTAATGGAATGAAATTATAAATCAGTGATGAAGGAAATAGAAAAATTCACAAACTTGTGGAGAAAAATAACACATCATGCACAACCATTGGGCAAAAGAGAAAACAAACGAACTTAAAAATACCTAGAGATAAACATGAAAATATAGTTAATTATAATTTATGAGGTACAGTAAAAGCATTACAAAGAGGAAATTTTAGTATTAAAAACCTATATGATAAAAAAAGAAAGATCTCAAACAATCTAAATTCACAATTTAAGAAAGTTAAAACAATGAATAAAATCCAAAGTTAGCTAAACGGAAGAAATAAAGATTAGTGTCAAAATAAGCAAGTGACTTGAAATTTGTTAAAATGTCCATACTGCCCAAAGTGATCCATAGGTTCAATTAAATCCACATCAAGATCTTAAACACAATATTTACAGAAATAGAAAAAAAATTCTTAAATTCATATGGAACTATAAAACACTCAAAATAGCCAAAGCAACCCTGAAGAACAACTAAGGAGGGGGCATCACACTTTCTGGTTTCAAATGATATAAAGTCATAGTAACCAAAACAATATGTTACTGGCATAAAAGCAAACACATGGTCAAATGTAGCAAAATAAAGAACCCAAATAAACCCATGCTTTTGTTATCAACAGATCTTTAGTAAAGGTGTTAAGAACAAACATGAGGAAAGGATAGTCTCTTTAATAAATTATAAAACACTCAAAATAGCCAAAGCAATCCTGAAGAACAACTAAGGAGGGGGCATCACACTTTCTGGTTTCAAATGATATAAAGTCATAGTAACCAAAACAATATGTTACTGGCATAAAAGCAAACACATGGTCAAATGTAGCAAAATAAAGAACCCATATAAACCCATGCTTTTGTTATCAACAGATCTTTAGTAAAGGTGTTAAGAACAAACATGAGGAAAGGATAGTCTCTTTAATAAATGGTACTGAGAAAACTGGTTATCCACATGCAGAAAAATTAAACTGGACCTGTACTTTACACCATATACAAAAATCAACTCAAAATGGGTTAACGACTTAAATCAGATTTAAAATCATAAAGTTATAATATGACAAAGTTCCTTAATATTGGTAAGGACAATTTTTTTTTTATATACAATACCAAAAGCACAAGCATTCTTAGGCATTGCCTTTCTTTGGTATTGGAATGAAAACTGACCTTTTCCAGTCCTGTAGCCACTGCTGAGTTTTCCAAATTTTCTGGCATATTGAGTGCAGCACTTTCACAGCATTACCTTTTAGGATTTGAGATAGCTCAACTGGAATTCCATCACCTTCACTAGCTTTGTTCTTAATGATACTTCCTAAGGCACACTTGACTTTGCACTACAGAATGTCTACCTCAATGTGAGTGATCACACCACACCCCTGTGGTTATCTGGGTCATGAAGATCTTTTTTTTTTGTATAGTTCTTCTGTGTATTCCTGCCACCTTTTCTTAATATCTCCTCCTTCTGATAGGTCCATTCCTGCTCTTTATTGAACCCATCTTTGCATGAAATGTTCCCTTGATATCTCTAATTTTCTTGAAGAGATCTCTGTTCAGTTCAGTTCAGTCGCTCAGTCATGTCCGACTCTTTGAAACCCCATGAATCGCAGCACACCAGGCCTCCCTGTCCATCACCATCTCTCGGAGTTCACTTAGACTCACGTTCATCGAGTCCATGATGCCATCCAGCCATCTCATCCTCGGTCGTCCCCTTCTCCTGCCGTACTCTTTGAAACCCCATGAATCGCAGCACACCAGGCCTCCCTGTCCATCACCATCTCTCGGAGTTCACTTAGACTCACGTTCATCGAGTCCATGATGCCATCCAGCCATCTCATCCTCGGTCGTCCCCTTCTCCTGCCGTCAATCCTTCCCAGCATCAGAGTCTTTTCCAATGTGTCAACACTTTGCATGAGATGGCCAAAGCACTGGAGTTTCAGCTTAGCATCATTCCTTCCAAAGAAATCCCAGGGCTGATCTTCTTCAGAATGGACTGGTTGGATCTCCTTGCAGTCCAAGGGACTCTCAAGAGTCTTCTCCAACACCACAGTTCAAAAGCATCGATTCTTCGGCGCTCAGCTTTCTTCACAGTCCAACTTTCACATCCATACATGACCACAGGAAAAACCATAGCCTTGACTAGGCGGACCTTAGTCGGCAAAGTAATGTCTCTGCTTTTGAATATACTATCCAGGTTGGTCATAACTTTTCTTCCAAGGAGTAAGCGTCTTTTAATTTCATGGCTGCAGTCACCATCTGCAGTGATTTTGGAGCCCAAAAAAATAAAGTCTGACACTGTTTCCACTGTTTCCCCATCTATTTCCCATGAAGTGATGGGACCGGATGCCATGATCTTCGTTTTCTGAATGTTGAGCTTTAAGCCAACTTTTTCGCTCTCCTCCTTCACTTTCATCAAGAGGCTTTTTAGCTCCTCCTCACTTTCTGCCATAAGGGTGGTGTCATCAGCATATCTGAGGTTATTGATATTTCTCCCGGCAATCTTGATTCCAGCTTGTGTTTCTTCCAGTCCAGCGTTTCTCATGATGTACTCTGCATATAAGTTAAATAAGCAGGGAGACAATATACAGCCTTGACGTACTCCTTTTCCTATTTGGAACCAGTCTGTTGTTCCATGTCCAGTTCTAACTGTTGCTTCCTGACCTGCATACAGATTTCTCAAGAGGCAGGTTAGGTGGTCTGGTATTCCCATCTCTTTCAGAATTTTCCACAGTTTATTGTGATCCACACAGTCAAAGGCTTTGGCATAGTCAATAAAGCAGAAATAGATGTTTTTCTGGAACTCTCTTGCTTTTTCCATGATCCAGCGGATGTTGGCAATTTGATCTCTGGTTCCTCTGCCTGTTCTAAAACCAGCTTGAACATCAGGGAGTTCACGGTTCACATATTGCTGAAGCCTGGCTTGGAGAATTTTGAGCATTACTTTACTAGCGTGTGAGATGAGTGCAATTGTGCGGTAGTTTGAGCATTCTTTGGCATTGCCTTTCTTTGGAATTGGAATGAAAACTGACCTTTTCCAGTCCTGTGGCCACTGCTGAGTTTTCCAAATTTGCTGGCATATTGAGTGCAGCACTTTCACAGCATCATCTTCCAGGATTTGAAACAGCTCAACTGGAATTCCATCACCTCCACTAGCTTTGTTCTTAGTGATGCTTTCTAAGGCCCACTTGACTTCACATTCCAAGATGTCTGGCTCTAGATTAGTGATCACATCCTCATGATTATCTGGGTCGTGAAGATCTTTTCTGTACAGTTCTTCTGTGTATTCTTGCCACCTCTTCTTAATATCTTCTGCTTCTGTTAGGTCCATACCATTTCTATCCTTTATCGAGCCCATCTTTGCATGAAATGTTCCCTTGGTATCTCCAATTCTCTTGAAGAGATCTCTAGTCTTTCCCATTCTGTTGTTTTCCTCTATCTCTTTGCATTGATTGCTGAAGAAGGCTTTCTTATCTCTTCTTGCTATTCTTTGGAACTCTGCATTCAGATGCTTATATCTTTTCTTTTCTCCTTTGCTTTTCGCCTCTCTTCTTTTCAGTGCTATTTGTAAGGCTTCTCCAGACAGCCATTTTGCTTTTTTGCATTTCTTTTCCATGGGGATGGTCTTGATCCCTGTCTCCTGTACAATGTCACGAACCTCATTCCATAGTTCATCAGGAACTCTATCTATCAGATCTAGGCCCTTAAATCTATTTCTCACTTCCACTGTATAATCATAAGGGATTTGATTTAGGTCATACCTGAATGGTCTAGTGGTTTTCCCTACTTTCTTCAATTTAAGTCTGAATTTGGTAATAAGGAGTTCATGATCTGAGCCACAGTCAGCTCCTGGTCTTGTTTTTGTTGACTGTATAGAGCTTCTCCATCTTTGACTGCAAAGAATATAATCAGTCTGATTTTGGTGTTGACCATCTGGTGATGTACATGTGTAGAGTCTTCTCTTGTGTTGCTGGAAGAGGGTGTTTGCTATGACCAGTGCATTTTCTTGGCAAAACTCTATTAGTCTTTGCCCTGCTTCATTCCTCATTCCAAGGCCAACTTGCCTGTTACTCCAGGTGTTTCTTGACTTCCTACTTTAGCATTGCATTCCCCTATAATGAAAAAGACATCTTTTTGGGGTGTTAGTTCTAAAAGGTCTCTTAGTTCTTCATAAAGCCATTCAACTTCAGCTTCTTCAGCGTTACTGGTTGGGGCATAGACTTGGATAACTGTGATGTTGAATGTCTCTTAGTCTTTCCCATTCTATTGTTTTCTTCTATTTCTTTGCACTGATCATTGAGGTAGGCTTTCTTTTCTCTCCTTGCTATTCTTTGGAACTCTACTTGCAAATAGGTATAGCTTTCCTTTTCTCTTTTGCCTTTAGCTTCTCTTCTTTCTCAGCTATTCTTAAGGCCTCCTCAGACAGCCATTTTGCCTTTTTGCATTTTTTTGTGGGGGGGGATGGTCTTGATCACTGCCTCTTGTACAGTGTCATGAACCCCTGTCCATAGTTCTTCAGGCAGTCTGTCTATCAGATCTAATCCCTTGAATCTATGTCACTTCCACTGTATAGTTGTTAGTGATTTGATTTAGGTCATACCTGAATGGTCTAGTGGTTTTCCCTACCTTCTTCAATTTAAGTCTGAATTTTGCAAGAAGTTCATTACCTGAGCCACAGTCAGCTCCCAGTCTTTTTTTTTTTTTTTCTTTTTTTCTGACTGTATAGAGCTTCTCCCTCTTTGGCTGCAAAAAATATAATCAATCTGTTTTAAGTATTGACCATCTGGTGATATCTATGTGTAGAGTCTTCTCTTGTGTTGTTGGAAGAGGGTGTTTGCTATGACCAGTGCATTTTGTTGGCAAAACTCTGTTAGCCTTTGCTCTGCTTCATTCTGTACTTCAAGGCCAAATTTTCTCATTACTCCAGGTATTTCTTGACTTCCTACTTTTGCATTCCAGTCCCCTATAATGAAAAGGACTTTTTTTTTTTTTTTGATTAATTTACAAAGTCTTGTAGGTCTTCATAGAAGCATTCAGCTTCAGCTTCTTCAGCATTATTGGTCAGAGCATAGACTTGGATTACTGTGACACTGAATGGATTGCCTTGGAAATGAACAGAGATCATTGTGTCATTTTTGAGATTGCATCCAGGTATTGTATTTCAGACTCTTTTGTTGACTATTATGGCTACTCCATTTCTTCTAATGCATTCTATACAATGATAATTTAGTGATGTATAATTTAGCCTACACTATTCTACACAGTTACCACTCTCATCCATTAACAGAACTCTAAAATATGTTGGTTTATGTAATTTTGTTTAAGTTATTCCAATGGACCCTGATGTCCACAAGTCCTAGATGATCATGAAGAATCTGCCCCATGCCTACCTCTCTGGTGTCGTCCCTCCTCTCAAGTTATGAATTCTATTTCACAGCACCTACTGTTATTCAAATTATCAATAGTATTTTAAGCCCTCTTTCATTTTTCACAAGCCACATCTTTGCTTGTCTGTAAAATTTCTCATTCGTTAAAACTCAGCTTTATTATTTATGTCACTAAGACTTCCTTGAGCCAACTCCTATCAGTGATTTATAAATAGTTATGGATAAATATTCACCAGGTAACCATTCTATGCAATTACAACATGGCCATCTACACTTAGCTCTATCTACTGATGTCACATAATAAAGTGTTATGATGTCTCCCTCCCTGTTATACTGTGAGAATTCTTGACTACAAGGAATGTGCCTTTTATTTCTATAAATTCTGCACATAAGGAGTGTTTGGGTTGTAGAATATACTCAGTAAATATTTGATGTAAGAAAGACCAATGATGGGAATATTGTATAACATTTTCCAAACTCTTTTAAGAAAAAAATGCTAGGTGGGGAAAAAAGTCTAAATAAAAATAATTCTATGTTGTAAATTTGGGAATTGTCAGGCTAAATACACTTAAGTGAAAGAGAGGATACTGACAGGAACAAAATAGTTGATGTTGAACCATAGTCCACGTGTAATCCAATAGAGAAATTCAGATAAAACACAGAAAATGAAGAGGTGAAAATTAGAACTACCTAATGGGGATTCTAATGAGATAAGATGAGGTGACAGAGGATGAGATGGTTTCATGGCCAATTCAATGGACAAGAACTTGAGCAAACTCTGAGAGATGGTGAGGGACAGAGAGGCTTGGTGTGCTGCAGTTGATGGGTTGCAGAGTCAGACACGACTAGGAAACTGAACAACAAATGAAATTCATATTGATGGTTTTATGACAGTTTTTTCCCTCTTGTTTTATTGAGATATACTTGACATATATTTTTATTAGTTTTAAGTACAGAAGTAGTTTTGAAGCAGAGTGATCTTGTTTTATATGCAAATTTGCTGCAATTTTTCTTTAACAAATTATGACAGATTAAACTGAATTCTTATGTTGCCTTCCCCTGTAATATTGTATTGTTATTAATAAATTAAGTGTATTCACAAGTTAAAAATCTTCTACATATATATAAATACAGAAGAAAAATATGTAATTTTTAACATGTTCTTAATCGTAATTAAATCTTGTGTTGTTCTGTAATTTGCTTTCCAAAACTGTCATGAGGTCTATCTATATTGACAAATATAAACTTGGTTAATTAATTGTTAAATCTTATCTAACTATTCTACAATCTATTTTTTATTTCTCTACAAATAATATTTATATTGATCTTTCTTTTTCATAAATAATATAAACTTTTTTAGAATAATTTGGAATAAATTTAGATTTACAGTAAAGTTGTAAGTTCAGAGAGTAAATAGAGTTCAGAGAGTCCCTGAATATGACTTACCCCTGAATACCCATCACCTAGTTTAAATTTCAACTAATCTTATTCTCTTATATTGTTTAGTCACTAAAATGTGTTCAACTCTTTTGTGAACCCATGGACTATATAGCCCACCAGGCTTCTCTGTCCACAGAATTTTCCAGGCAAGAATAATGGAGTGGGTTGCCATTTCCTTCTCCAGGTGATCTTCCTGACCCAGGGATCAAACACATGTCTCTTGCTTGGCAGGTGGATTATTTACCACTGAACCACCTGGGAAGACTTCTCTTATATTACACTGGTATTGAAGCAACTTATCAGCAGCAGCAGCAGCAAGGGAAATAC
Organism: Oreotragus oreotragus; assembly: GCA_006410675.1. Taxonomy (NCBI): domain Eukaryota; kingdom Metazoa; phylum Chordata; class Mammalia; order Artiodactyla; family Bovidae; genus Oreotragus; species Oreotragus oreotragus. The sequence goes on from SJYX01005118.1 coordinate 48,399, forward strand.
TACTATTGTACCTTTATTTTTGAAAGCAACATTTTACAGATATATAGATAGATTGATAAATTTATGACTCAACAATTTTATCTCTGATAGACAATCTATAAAAATTGACAGATGATAGCTGGTAGATAGATAGGTAGCTAGGTACATGGAAGGATGAATGGGAGATAAACAAAAACATGTATGTTTAGCATTTTAAAGTATGAGTAATTGCAAATACAATGTACTAATATTTTCTCAATAGAATAATTTCCATTTACATGAATAATAGGGAGTTTTGTTTTGTTTTTCAGAGAATGTTCTTGTAAAATTACATGTTAAAAGCCTATTGTATACTGGAATGCTACGGCGGTCCAATGGCTCGGATTCTGTGCTTTCAGTATCAAGGGCTTGACTTCAATCTCTTGTCAGGGAACTAAGATCACATAAACTGTGCAGTGTGCCTCCAGCAAAAAAAAGAAAAAAAAGGAAAAATTGCCTATTAACCAGGATGGGCATTGTCACAAAGATACTGAAAATAATTCCATTGTGTTTGGCTTCTACGTTCATGTCCTACTCTAGGCATATTTAATGATTTTAATAGCATGGCACTTGGCAGCTAAGATATTATTAATTGCTTTTAACAAAGGAAACAATGGACAGTGGGGGTTTTGTCACACACACACACACACACACACACACACGCACAAATTCTAGAAGAAATCCTAAAATGTAAAAAAGAGTTGGAAGAAACTTTGGGATCTATTCAGTTCCACAGTCTTTGCACAAAGGGATAAGCAAAGTATCAGTGAGAAAAGATTTTTCTCAGACCAAACACCTGGTAAGTGTATCAGAGCCACCACACCCACACCCTCTGAGTCTCAATTCAAGCTTTTATTTCCACTGAAGGGCTCTGATTTGGGGTGAACAACAGAGCTAAAATGAGGATGAAAATATAAAGTTGCAATTAATTATATTCACTTAACAAATATTATTTATTCACGCATCCCTATCAAAAAGGGACAGTCATTATCACTCTTAAAAATTAGTGAAAAAGATGTTTGTCCATGAACTTAAAAAGGGTCTCATATCAAATTACATGAATAGAACATCTGTGAAATTCGTACTCAAAATAAATAAAAATGCACTATTTTAAAAATCCCTTGAAATTTGTGGTAGATTGAAAATGTGACCATAATTCTTCACTTTTCCTGATATCCATACCTTTTATAATGTGACTTTGCAGTTATTCATGTCAAGAATCTCTTTCCTCTCACTTTATATGTGCTTTATGATCTCTTTTGGTCACAGAACACATAAAAGTAATGTGTTGCCAGTTCCAATTCTGTGCCACCAAGAAGCTTTGTATACTTCTTCCCTTTCTCTTGAAATCCTACCCTAACACAGACTGAATTAGAGGAGGTTGGGAAAAGATCCATTTCAGTTGACACTATCTCAGACCAAACAGCTGACCTGGCAACTGACCACATATGCATAAAGAAAATTAGCAGATAAAGCTGGAGTTGAACAGTTCTATGAAGACCTACAAGACCTTTTAGAACTAACACCCAAAAAAGATATCCTTTTCATTATATGGAAATGGAATGCAAAAGTAGGAAGTCAAGAAATACCTCGAGTAACAGGCAAATTTGGCCTTGGAATGCAGAATGAAGCAGGACAAAGACTAATAGAGTTTTGCAAAGAAAATGCACTGGCCATAGCAAACACCCTCTTCCAACAACACAAGAGAAGACTCTACACATGGACATCACCAGGTGGTCAACACCGAAATCAGATTGATTATATTCTTTGCAGCCAAAGATGGAGAAGCTCTATACAGTCAACAAAAACAAGACCAGGAGCTGACTGTGGCTCAGATCATGAACTCCTTATTACCAAATTCAGACTCAAATTGAAGAAAGTAGGGAAAACCTCTAGACCATTCAGGTATGACCTAAATCAAATCTATTATGATTATACAGTG
>SJYX01005118.1:52161-73263 GCA_006410675.1 Oreotragus oreotragus
AAAAATAAAAAAAAATAAAATAAAAAAAAAAAAAATAAAATAAAATGTTTTAAGTTCTTTTATTATTTACATTACATTATGCATTAAAATCAATGCCAAGAAAATACAAACAAAGCTTTTTAATTTTAAACTTGGTTTAAAATGACTTCTGCCACAGTCAAACACAGAAGTTGAAAGTAGAATTTTGGCTAAGGATGTCAGGGAGACTTAGGGAGTCATTATTCAACAAGTATGAAGCTTCAGCTATACTAGATGACAAATTCCTAGAAATCATCTGTAGTATAATAATTAATAATTAAATAATATTGTATTGAACACTTAAAAATTAGGTAGATCTCATGTGCTGTGTTCTTACATCAATAAAAAAAGGAACTGCAAAGAAAGCTTAGTATCAATGAATAGGGTGAGGTGAAAATTCTGTAGCTTTAAATCATTTGGCATTCACTTACCAAAAATTAATTAACAGTAATAATTACAAATTAGAACATGTTTCTTAATTTACGTTTATTAGCTAAGTGTAATATTTGCATGTGACCACTAGATAGAGCTATTATAGTAACATCCTGAGACAATAAAAGAAGTAAATGAAATGTTATACTTGGCAAATCCCTTACAAATATACAATGGAAGTGACAGATTCAAGGGATTAGATCTGATAGAAAGAGTGCCTGAAGACTATGGATGGAGGTTTGTGGCACTGTACAGGAGGCAGTGATCAAGACCATCCCCCAAAAAAAGAAATGCAAAAAGGTAAAATGGTTGTCTGAGGAGGCCTTACAAACAGCTGAGGAAAGGAAAGAAGCTAAAGGCAAAGGCAAAAGGAAAGATAGATCCATTTGAATGCAGAGTTCCAAAGAACAGCAAGGAAAGAAAAGAAAGCCTTCCTCAGGGTTCAATGCAAAGAAATAGAGGAAAACAATAGAATGGGAAAAGTTAGATATCTCTTCAAAAAAAGCTAGAGATACCAAAAGGGAACATTTCATGCAAAGATGGGCTCAATAAAGGAAAGAAATTATATGGACCTAACAGAAGCATAAAATATTAAGAGGTGGCAAGAATACACAGAACAATACAAAAAAAGATCTTCATGACCCAGACAACCATGATGGTGTGATCACTCACCTAGAACCAGACATCCTGGAAAGCAAAGTCAAGTGGGCCTTGGGAAGCATCACCATGAACAAAGCTAGTGGAGGTGGGGAATGCCAGTTGAGCTATTTCAAATCCTGAAAGATGATGCTGTGAAAGTGCTGCACTCTATATGCCATCAAATTTGGAAAACTCAGCAGTGGCCACAGGACTAGAAAATGTCAGTTTTTATTCCAATCCTAAAGAAAGGCAATACCAAAGATGCTCAAGCTACCACACAACTGCAATCATCTCACACACCAGCAAAGTAATGCTGAAAATTCTCCAAGTCAGGCTTCAACAATACATGAACCTTGAACATCCAAATGTTCAAGCTGGATTTAGAAAAGGCAGAGAAACCAAAGGTAAAATTGCAAACATCTATTGGATTATTGAGAAAACACAAAAGTCTTTCTAGAACAAAAGTTCTAGAAAAAATATCTAATTTGTTTCATTGACTACACAGAGCCCTTGACTGTGTGGATCACAGCTATGGGAAATTCTTAAAGAGATGGGAAGACCAGACCACCTGATCTGCCTCTTGAGAAATCTGTATGCAGGTCAAGAAGCAACAGTTAGAACTGGACATGGAACAACAGATTGGTTTCCAATTGGGAAAGGAGTAGGTCAAGGCTATATATTGTCACCCTGCTTATTTAACTTATATGCAGAGTACATCATGCAAATGCCAGGTCTGCCTCCTGAGAAATCTGTATGCAGGTCAAGAAGCAACAGTTAGAACTGGACATGGAACAACAGATTGGTTTCCAATTGGGAAAGGAGTAGGTCAAGGCTATATATTGTCACCCTGCTTATTTAACTTATATGCAGAGTACATCATGCAAATGCCAGGCTGGATGAAGCACAAGCTTGAATCAAGAATGCCAGGAGCAATATCAATAACCTCAGATATGCAGATGACACCACCCTTATGGCAGAAAGTGAAGAAGAACTAAAGAGCCTCTTGATGAACATGAGAGAGGAGAGTGAAAAAGTTGGCTTAAAACTCAACATTCAGAAAACAAAGATCATGGCATCCAGTCCCATCACTTCATGGCAAATAGACTGGAAAATAATGGAAACAGTGAGAGACTTTATATTTTTGGTCTCCAAAATCACTGCAGATGGTGACTGTAGCCATGAAATTTAAAGACGCTTGCTCCTTGGAAGAAAACCTATGACCTACCTCGACAGTATATTAAAAAGCAGAGACATTACTTTGCCAACAGTCTGTCTAGTCAAGGCTACGGTTTTTCCAGTAGTCATGTATGGATATGAGAGTTGGACTATAAAGAAAGCTGAGTGCCAAAGAATTGATGCTTTTGAACTGTGGTGTTGGAGAAGACTCTTGAGAGTCCCTTGGACTGCAAGGAGATCCAACCAGACCATCCTAAAGGAAATCAGTCCTGAATATTCATTGGAGGGACTGATGTTGAAGCTGAAACTCCAATACTTTGGCCACCTGATGCAAAGAGCTGACTCATTTGAAAAGCCCCTGATGCTGGGAAAGATTGAGGGCGGGAGAAGGGGATGACAGAGGATGAGATAGTTGGATGGCGTCACTGACTCAATGCACATGAGTCTGAGTGAACTCTGGGAGTTGGAGAAGGAGGCCTGGCGTGCTGTAGTCCATGGGGTCACAAAGAGTGGGACATGACTGAGCTACTGAACTGAATGCAGTATCATAGTTATCATTATGGGGCAATTCAGACTTGCTTACTTTCAGAAAAGGATTAAATGTAAAATAAGGAATATACAAAAATAAAAGTTAATACTCATGATGATATACTTAATGCAGAGTAAGTTAGACAATAAAACATTTTTCTGCTCTCGTTATCAGTAGACAGAGGACTTCCATTATGGAGCCAGCAATAAACAATACAACTGATAAGAAACTTGAAGGCAGAGATCATGTCTAAAACTTCTTTTCTAACTCCTGTAAACACCCATCGTTATCATCATCATCATAAATAAGAAAATAAAATGTACTTTGAGGCTCATCCTTAAATATTGATTATTTATTTTCGAGTGATATTAGTATATTGCTTACAAATACCCAGAAATTAATTTGATCATTATTCAGTGTGATATATGTAGCTTATTACAATTAAAAATTAACTACATTTGTAATACTCAATTTCTTAATCTGTAAAATGATTTTTACATTATATGATTTAGGAATGAAATTAAAAGCTATTGTCTTTGTTAGTTAATAAAGCAAGGTTTTCCATATTTTGTCAAAAATCAGAATTACCTTAGAATGTTAAAATGAGTGTCCTAGACCCTCTCTCCTGAGAGCATGACTTAATTAAGTGGTGGGTTCTAGAAATGTGTATTTTATCAGGTACTTCTGTTAGTTTTAATGCTAAAGTTAATTAACTGTAATTTCAGTTGTGTAGTTATTAAGCATGTTAACCCTGAACTGAGACAGACCCGAAATCTGAGTTTCAGTTTCTAAGCTGATAAAATTAAGCGATATCCCTATAACAAGACATTGCAGAGATTGAAGCAGCTAGCACATGTATAAGAGCAACAATGCCTGGGACACAGTAGCGAATCTATAAATGGTGCTCATCATACTGTAACTATTCTCCAACAAGATATATTCAAGGAAGCATGTGACGATGAAAAGTGAAAAGTGTTATTCGCTCAGTTGTGTCTGACTCTTTGTGACTCTATAGACTGTAGCCCACCAGGCTGCTCTGCCCGTGGAATTCTCCAGGCAAGAATACTGGAATGGTTACCATGCCCTTCTCCAGGGATCTTCCCAACATAGAGATTGAACCTGGGTCTCCCACATTGTAGGCAGATTCTTTACGACTGAGCCACCAGGGTGTGTTTTTGTTATGCTTATGAGGTCTTATTTTTCCTTTATTATGTTATGCAGTTCCTGTTAACCCATGCTTACATGAGTAGCATTGTCACTTTGTCTATTGATAATTACATAGAGCCTTGTTCCTTTTAAAAAAAAAACTCTGTTTAGAAGCAGATTACAACGCCCCAAGGTATGTCCACCTTGTTTAGCACAAATGTAAGTTTTCAAGAAAAATATACAACATGAATTTTCTCACAAAGAGCTCTCAAACAGGAACTTCAGGACTCTATCCTGAAGAAAAATCAACTGAATAGGGTCATCTAGTATTTTAAATTCTTTTCTTGTCATACGGCTGCTCATAAAATTTTTAATGCATGACCCTCAGCTAAGTCCACTGAACTAAGCTGCTTTTATAGTTCTGAATTTACATAATCTTGCTTGCCGGTATTGCTCTATTATCTGAAGGAAAATAAATGATGTGTGGAAAATACACTGAATCCTCTCTTAATAAGTATATTTTCTTTGCAAAGTGATCACTTTGAAAAGATGTACATTGATATAATGTGTTTATATGGATCTTGAATAAAAGAACTGTTCCTCACTGACATTGAAAAATATTGAGTTTAATAAACAATGATAATAAGATGGGATGATAATGTACTTATCCAAATATTGAGCTGTATATTNTAAGTATATTTTATTTGCAAAGTGATCACTTTGAAAAGATGTACATTGATATAATGTGTTTATATGGATCTTGAATAAAAGAACTGTTCCTCACTGACATTGAAAAATATTGAGTTTAATAAACAATGATAATAAGATGGGATGATAATGTACTTATCCAAATATTGAGCTGTATATTTAGAAGGGAAACTATTTCAAATGTTGTCATCATATATTTCTCTATCCCCACTTATAATTAAACTTAAGGGAGTTAGAAATAATATTACTTAACATTTATTGAGCATTTCTTAACTTCTGGGTATTCTCCTAATGCTCTGTATTTAATACCACACTTAACCCTCATAAACTGATAAGGTAGACAGTATTATTTTCCTGCCTTTATTGATGAAGGAACTGAGACACAGAGCAGTATAAATAATGGGCCATGGAGGATTCAGGATTTAAATCCAAGCTAATTCCAGAGGCTCTGCCCCAGAATCACTTCAGAACTTCCTCTCCCTTTTCATTTTCACAGCCCCATTGCTGTTGAGGCTCCAGTTACCTCAAGCAGGTACTTAAGGGGTAAGTGGAGCTCATCAAACACCAATAGAATTTTGGTTTTAATCTACTTTTCCAATCTACATTCCAGTAATTCAGTTTTCCATTGCTTCCTTTTCTGCTATATCTTGAATTTGTCCACTTCTAAAATACTGCTTAACTTCCCTGAATGTACTGCTTTTTCTTCTCTCTCTCTTTTTTTTTTTTTTTTTTTTTTGACTATGCAGCATGGGATGTGGGATCTTAGTTCCCCTGGCCATGGATGGAACCCATGCCCCCTGCAGTGGAAACACAAAGTCTTAACCACTGGGCCACCAGGGAAGTTCCATACTGCTTTTTATAATATGCCAATATCATGGTCATCATTCTACATCCCAGTCTTCATACTTTGTAATGTTTTGTTTAGATATGTCTGGTGGAAAGTAACTCTTTTTTCCCCCCTGCTTCTGGTAGGAGAAACTTGAGAGCTCAATCTGAGAAAATCTTAAACCTATAGGTAACTAAACTCTAAAACCCTCTCTCCTCCAATGTATATTTATTTCACAGGATGACCTCATGCTTTGAGATACTTTTCACCCGTTGTGTTGGGTGAGATCCCATTCCTCATGTGCATTGCATAATGTAGGTCATAAAGGTGACCTACACTATGATTGATAACTCTCAGTGTGGCTGTTCCAAAGAAGAATAAATCATTAGCTCTATTGGTCAAGTGACATATCTAATGAAGAGCCTCAGTCCCACAGGATAACTTGTCTTTAACAAAATTTCTAGATGTGAAATGACAAATGAAAATGCAGTGGGTACAATGCCTAGGTTTTCACTTTTAAACCCCCACTATATTTTTGTTAAACATTGTCTTTATCAGTGGTCCTCACTTTTTCTTTCCTAAAGTAAAAAAAACTGTTCATAGACCTCTGTTTGGTAATAATTATATATCCAATATCGGAGAAAGCAATGGCATCCCACTCCAGTACTCTTGCCTGGAAAAACCCATGGGCAGAGGAGCCTGGTAGGCTGCAGTTCATGGGGTCGTGAAGAGTCAGACATGACTGAGCGACTTCACTTTCACTTTTCACTTTCATGCATTGGAGAAGGAAATGGCAAACCACTCCAGTATTCTTGCCTGGAGAATCCCAGGGACAGGGGAGCCTGGTAGGCTGCTGTCTATGGGGTCACACAGAGTCAGACATGACTGAAGTGACTTAGCATATATCCAAAGTTGTTTTAAAACAAAAGTTATAATTGTCCCAGTAACACATTTAAACTAACTTGAGTTTTGTTCACTGTACTTATACATTATCACATAAATATGTGAGATAAACTTTTAGTCACTCAGAAGATAACTATGAATTTGAGGATTTCCTGTAGTAAATCTATTGTCCTCCATGACCTGAGAACCACAGGTTGAAAACCTTTCATTAGGAAACCATATTTGCAACTTTTTCATTTATTGTATTGTGACATAACTCTCCTTCCTCCTCTTTCTTCTCATCCTCTCTCCTTTTTCTCTTTCTTCTTCTACTTTCTCTTTTCCTCCTTGTCCTTTATGTCTGTCCTATTAGCACTGTACTTTTTTCTCGGTATAATGACTATGCAGAAACATATTTTGATCACTGAAATTTGACTATATGGTTTAAACAAAATTTAGTTTGGAGCCAATCTCTGAAAACTCACTCATGGGCAACCAGCATTCTCCTCTTTATTCTGGCTAAGAATTCCAAGTGTTATCCAGTCATGGGAGCCTGGGCCTGCCTACAAGCAGCTCGAGAGACTGAATATTAATTACTTAAGATAATCAGGGTAATTGTCTTACAGGTTTCAACTGATTGCTTTGTGTGTCATAAATTAGATGTAAAGAAGTCTGATTTCCTTATATTTAATAAAGGTTTTCCTCCACAATAGAAGTAGAAAAACAAAGAGAAATTGCCTTTTCTGCCTCTGGATATTTTTCTATGAAGAAGCAACGCCTGTGACTGCTAAAACCCTGCTGCAGCCTTAAAAGACCAAGCATCATGTCGAGAGTGGCAGAGGAAATAGAAAGAAATGGGATCTGGGTGAATGTTATCCACTGTAAGATCAGCCATCACACATTTTAGCATGTGACCTCACTGTTTAAACATTGTTAAGATTTCAGTTGCTCACAGAAAAATTATTATGTGCTCATTTCAGTAATCTAAAGGTGAAACGCCAGTACTTTGGCCACCTCATGCGAAGAGTTGACTCATTGGAAAAGACTCTGATGTTGGGAGGGATTGGGGGCAGGAGGAGAAGGGGGCGACCGAGGATGAATTGGCTGGATGGCATCACGGACTTGATGGAGGTGAGTCTGAGTGAACTCCAGGAGATGGTGATGGACAGGGAGGCCTGGCGCACTGTGATTCATGGGGTCGCAAAGAGTCGGACACGACTGAGCGACTGAACTGACAGACCTTCTTATTATTTATGTTTCAAAGAAAAGCATGATGGTCTATCCTAATTGTACTGATATTATACCAAACATCTTTATGTTACATTAAACTAATCTATGAGTTATCTGAAGAATCCAGGAGACAGCACAATATAAATTTACCTTTTCATTTCAAATAGCTTGTTAAACGGGGAAGGCAATGGCACCCCACCCCAGTACTCTTGCCTGGAAAATCCAATGGACGGGGGAGCCTGGTGGGCTGCAGTCCATGGGGTCGCTAACAGTCGTACAGACTGAGCGACTTCACTTTCACTTTTCTCTTTCATGCATTGGAGAAGGAAATGGCAACCCACTCCAGTATTCTTGCCTGGAGAATCCCAGGGATGGGGGAGCCTGGTGGGCTGCCGTCTATGGGGTCACACAGAGTCGGACACGACTGAAGTGACTTAGCAGCAGCAGCAGCAGCAGCTTGTTAAAATTAACACAAGAAAAAATGAAAACTAATAATGATTAGGAAAGCTAACTTCTCTGAGATTTTTAAACTTTCATAATAATTTAAATATCATTATAGGATTGGCTGAGACATATACAAAATTATAGTAATGCAACAAATATGTTTTGTTACTTTGGGGAGTCACATCGATTTTCTGGTGGAGTTTAATTATCATTGCCACTTTGGCAACATCTTTCATAAATATTTCAGATTAAAGCATTACTCATTTATTTCTAACATAAATCTGACTTTTGATACATAGATTATAATTATCTGGTCTTGGCTTTATTTCGGAAGAGTAATGATTAATTTCAATATACATTTTAAAATTTACAACTTTTTTTTACCATGTAACATTATAGTTTTACAAGTAGTTATGTCATTGTTAGGATTTGTATTTTATTATTCTCATTTTATAACAGAGAAAACTGATTTCAGAACCCTCACATCACTTACTCAGTACCATAAAACCAAAGGGGCAAAAGGGTAGACAAACATCCTCTTATTCCCATTATATATCATTATCCTATGTGTGGGTTAGTACAAAATCTGTTAGGCTCTCCATGGTTATTAGTACAGTTAAGAATAATTACAAGGAATAGTTAAGGAGGCAAGGGTCACTGAGAAGCATAAACAAAAACTACCGGAATAGTTTATTGTTCTGATATCAGGAACTTGAAACATTTTTCCTAACAAGACTGGGTGAGTCACAGAGTCAAGAAATAACATTCTGGAAACTTCAGGCAGTTCAGTATTACTAGAGTATTAGGTTGTTTAAATGCTATGAAACTACTAATAGTTAAGCATTTTTGAACTATAAGAATGACAATTTCATCTAGTTGGATGTTCAAAAAAGACACAAATGCATAGGAATTAAAGATGGAAAATATGAGTAAGATCAGACAGGTCATGGAAGGTATTGTGTGCTAGGAAAACAAGTTAAAGCTTATGTTCTAAATCATTCACAAGCACTGAAAATGTTTTAAGCATTGCAATATCACAATCACATCTTCATTTAAAATAAACCCTCTGGATGTGTAGGAAAATAAAAGCTACTTAAGGACAGGGTCAAGGAGATTGCATAATTACAGGACAAGAAATTAATTACAATCAGTTGCAATCACTCAAGTAATAATGAGGATCCAGGGTGGCATTGATGAAAGGAACAAATAAAGGGGTAGAACAGATAAATATTTATGTGATAAAACTTGTAATTTTATTCAACTACTGACTGCAGTTTTGATACAGGCAGAAGATAGTAGATTACTCTCAAATTTCTACTTGCATGACTAGGTGGACAAGGGAATTCAAGTGGTAAAACTGATGAGGCTGAGAAATTTTGGAGAAAAAGATATATACACAGACAAATAGGGCAGAAGGCTGTGTACAAATCAAATTTAGAGGACAAGGCAGGAAAGAAAGGGAAACCCTTTAGGCTGATAAGGAATAGTGAAGATCATTAGTAAGGGTTCAGAAGAATGATACAAATGATAAGACAGAAGTGAGGGCAAGAAGAAATATCATGACTGTAACAAGCAGTGACCGAAAAATTGAAGCCAGTAAAATATGCATTGAATTTAGCAATAAGTCATCCTGTAAGAGAGGAATAGAGTTTGACAGTCATCAAAGTAAATATGAAAAAATATCAAACTTTTGCATGCCTACCATAGTTTTTGTTTGCACTTTTATTTTGAAAGAGAATTATTATTTTCTGTGATTTTAATATCTTGTTGCTGTTGTTCTATTTGCATTATAGACTGATGTCTCCCCATGGGTGAAATATTTGGAAGCAGGCAGGCTAACATTCTAATATGGTTTGTACTCAAGACAGAATACCTAAGACAGGCTGTTCCCACCACCTACTCTTGCCACACCACTGGTAAAAGAGGCAAACTAGGGGGATTTACCAGGTTGGGGATTACAGCATAATTATATTTCAATCATTTTAAGCTTGAGATGCATGTTTGATATCCAAATGAAGTTTATGAATAGATAATTGGGCATATGCTCTACCACTAAGGGAGGCATCCTTTTTGATATAATAATTTCTAAATTATAAACTAATTTATTGATATAATAAATTATAACTACCAAATAGTATGTGCTTCCCAGGTGGCACTAGTGGTAAAGAACACAGCTGCCAATGCAGGAGACATAGGAGACGCAAGTTTGATCCCTGGCTTGAGAAGATCCCCTGGAGCAGGAAATGGCAATCTGCTCCAGCATTCTTGCCTGGAAAATTGCTTGGACAGAGGAGCCTGAGAGACTATAGTCCATGGGGTCACAAAGAGTAGGATGCTACTGCACACTAGTATGCAATATCTAGGGAGATTGTATGCAGTAAGGAAAGGCAGTGATGAATCCCATAAACACAAAGAGGTCGTATAAACAAGAAGCAGCCAAAAGCAACACAAACAAAAACACTATAAAAAGTGGTGTGTGGTTGGAAAATATAATTCAAATGGTGACTTAAAATTTAAACAGTCCATGGAGTCGCAAAGAGTTGGACATGACTGAGCGACTGAACTGACTGAAGTTAAATTATAAAGTCTATTTTGTGCCTCAAAATTCTTTTCATATTTTATACACTTAATTAATGAGAATAATGTGCATACACTGCTAACATTAATTCAATGGGATTTCCCAGGCAGGAATACTGGAGTGGATTGCTATTTCCTTCTCCAGGTGATCTTCCTAACCTAGGGATTTAACCTGGGTCTCCTACTTGACAGACTAATTCTTTACCACTGAGCTATCTGGGAAGTTATATATTTAAAGTATAAAACATGATGATTTGACACAGATATATATATATTTAAATGATAAAAAAATTTAAACAGACATTAGAAAAGAAAATGTTTCAAGAAGGAGAGAATGGTTAATTGTGACAAATACTGCTGATACTTTGTGCAAGATGAAGTCAAATAATTGGCCATTACCTTTGGCAGGATGAAGTTAATATCTTGGATTAGCACATTGTTTCTGTTGAATGGTGAGGGAAGTAGACTAATCAGATTGAGGAGAAAAAGGAAGACAGGGGGACTGAATGAGTAAAATGTTTTTAGACAATTTCTCTGTGTAGAGAAAGGTGAATAGCAGTAATAGGATGCTATCTCACAGGATTTTTAATGTGGATACAAAAGCTTTGGTGTCAGTTGAGTCAAATCCCCAGTGAAATGCAAATATGTTTTCCTTTCTGTAAATACTTTGAGATGGAATGGCTGGATCATCTTAAAGGAATATATTTATCTTTAAAAAAATTATTCTTTTTTTCTAAAGAGTCATGCATTTTACCTTTGCAATTGCAGTGTCTAAGAGTTCTAGTTGCACCATTTCCATGATAATTTATATTATCAGTATTACTAACTTAATTATTCCAATGATGTATAGTAGGTTTACTTTTTCCTCTCTGATTCATTTATTTCTGCCATTCTATCTTCTATTTCACTAATCCTATCTTCTGCCTCCTCTATTTCACTAATCCTCCTTCTCCCTCCGTGGGGTGTGAGGTGGGAGGGGGGTTCATGTTTGGGAGTTCGTGTATACCCGTAAAATATATAAATAAAAAAAAAAAAGAAAAAGAAAACAAAATTACTCTTTTTTTCTAAAGAGTCATGCATTTTACCTTTGCAATAGCAGTGTCTGAGAGTTCTAGTTGCATCATTTCCATGATAATTTATATTATCAGTATTACTAACTTAATTATTCCAATGATGTATAGTAGGTTTACTTTATATTTTCCTGGTGACTAATGACATTAGGTATTATTTTATGTGCTTATTGGCTGTTAGTATTATAGCAACCTGGTCAGGTTCACAGGTTGCCATGCCAATAAATATCAATGTGAGTTTGAAACCCAATCAAAGTTAAGAAAAAAAAAAAAAAGAAATAGTCCACTAAAGGAGCAATTACCTGGGGGTTGGTGGGAAGAGACCTATTCTTTGAGACAGAAGGAAATGGGGAAGTACTGTGCTATCACTAGTAAGTCTGAAAATAGATTCAATAAAAACCAAGAGCTTACCTGCTGTGAGGCAAGAAAACTATAGAACCTCAGAGTTAGGACTGCAGAGTCAGACAGACCCAGGCTCAACACTTACCAACAGCTATGCAGCTTTTTGCAGGTCTCACTTTTGACATTCACAAAATGGGGCCAATGATAATATGTATCATATGAAATTGTGGAATGTTAAATACTGCAATGCAAAGCAGTCACATCAGGCTTTCTGAGGTTCCTTGGGCATATCGGTGCCTTTGCAATGCAAAGTTCTTGATATATGGTGTGTTCAATATTAACTATTAATAAGGCAATGTTAGTAAATGTCTAGTAGATGTCAGCAACCAGACCTTTGGCATTCCACCAGTTCATTCTGTTTGAATTTCACCAGAAACACTAAATTGGTAGCTTGTTGGGCAGTGTCATAAGAAGACAAGGGGATGAAGGAATTGAAGGTCTCAGTTAGAATATAGTTGGAGTTAACCACTCTGAGGAGAGTGCAATTCCTTGTGGGAGCAGATGGGTTGGGAAACTAGGGAGGGATCTCAGTGGGGATAAAACACTGATTAAGTGGAGGGAGTAAAGGAGAGATGTAGAAGGCTCAGTGACTGTGGATGGAGAGAATGATGGCCAAATGTACCAAGGCACAGATATGCCCAAGGAACCTCAGAAAGCCTGATGTGACTGCTTTCCATTACACAGGGATCTGGAGATGGGGTTGGGCTAGCTGGCTGGGTTATACTTTTTAGATAACTTGACCTATATGGCGGGTTCCAAGGGGTGCATGAGCTTTGGGGAAGCAGCTGAGTGGGACAGGGTAGCCTTGAGAGGAAAAGAAGAGATGAGACAGTGAACAGCCACACGTGTCTCAACATAATTCCCTCCTTGTGACCTCCCCAAACTTGCAGTAAATCTATCATCAATAAAGCATGACTAGCAGGCTTGATTTCTTGTAAAGACCAAAGGATGAGCCAAAGCTAAATGCCTTAAATCACAGATGCTCTACTTGGGTGCGCTTTAGGATATTCCAGAGAACTTTTGAGAAAATGCTTATGCATGGATCCTATCATAGAGCAATGAAGTCAGAATCTCTGGAGATAAACATGTCTCAGTGTCTCTGAAAAGTTCCACAGGGATCTTAATTTTTAGTCAGGGTTACAAACAGTTACTGTAAGCAATGCAGGAAAGAGACTGAGGGAACTGAGATGAAATAAGGTAGAAACTCTCAGGGACCATGCAGAGGGAGGAAGATTCAGTCATGAAGGGATGTTGGAATTCCCACCAAACTCACACACATTTCTGAAGGCAGGAAAAACCTGTCGTCTGAGCTATAGAAATTAAAATTTTTAGAGGAAGACTATACTGGTATCTAAGAAGGTTACTGAGAGGGAGTAGAGATCATTGTTACAGAGGGCCCAGGAAATATGACACTACTAGAGGAGGTATCAGAGGCCAAGTGAAAGTTTCCTACCAGGGAGAAAAGTCCCATGAACTTCTTGGTTCCTCCTTACTGTCTTTTCAACATCAGGTTAATTCAAAGCTGGATGAGTATTTCTATTGTGGTATAAAAAATCATCACTAGTTTAACAGCTCAACATCTTATCACCTTACAGTTTCTGTGGCTTAAAATCTGGGCACAATTTAACTGGGCCTTCTACTCAGGGTCTTACAAGGTGTCAGCTGAGGCTGCCATTTTATCTTCTGAGCTCACTAGGTAGAGCAAAATCCAGTTCCTGATTAGGTCAGGCCTACCCACAATAATCTCTTTTGATTATTTTAGGGGCCTTAATCATGGCTTTTCCCAGTGGCTCCGTGGTTAAAGAATCCACCTGCAATGCAGGAGCTGCAGGTTTGATCCCTGGATTGGAAAGATCCCCTGGAGGAGGGTATGGCAACCCACTCCAGTTATTCTTGCCTGGAGAATCCCATGGACAAAGGAGCCTGGTGGGCTACAGTCCATAGAGTCTCAAAGAGTTGGACATAACTAAAGCAATTTAGCACACACAGACACACAATCGTCTGTAAAATTCTTTCACCTTTGCCAGATAGCATAACCTAACCCTGAGAGTTGGGAATGATGTACCCTCCTAGTTGCAGGTCCTGCCCACACTCAAATGGAGAGTAATTGGAAAGTGAGAATCTTGGAGTTCATCTTAGAATTCTCTCTGCCACAATAGCTGTGGATATATTTATTTATTGAACAAGTATTTTCTGGGCTCCTACTTCTGGCTAAGCATTATTATGTATATTTAAAGGCAATAAATGCTTTTTAAGAAGTAGAGCAGAATATGCCGGACTTGGACTGCTTGGAGCTGGCATGGACAGTTGGCATGGAGAGCTGCTGTTTCAAGTGACTTGATTGAGTATTGGCTTCATGGAGAAGGTAACATCTCAACAAAGACTCCTTATAATAACCACAACTTTTCCTTTATCTCTGCCTAGAAATCTAATGATGATTCTCTCAAATTATTCACTTTCTTTTTAATCTTTATTTTTGTAGAAATAGTGAATAAAGTTCTGTTGCTGCTAGGTCAGTTCAGTCGTGTTCAACTCTTTGTACCCTATGGAGCCACGAGGCTCCTTTGTCCATGGGATTCTCCAGGCAAGAATACTAGAATGGATTGCCAAGGGGATTTTCCTGATCAAGGGATCAACCTGTATATCTTGCGGCTCCTGCACTGCAGGCAGATTCTTTACTGCTGAGCCACTGGGGAAGCACTGAATAAAGTTGGATTTTATTAATATTAGAGGTAAATTTGTTGTTATTGTTCAGTCGCTCAACCATGACCAACTCTTGGCAGCTTCATAGACTGTAGCCTGCCAGGATCCTCTGTTCATGGGATTTCCCAGGCAAGAATGCTGGAGTGGGTTGCCATTTCCTTCTCCAGACAGGTAAATTAAGATTCTGCAAACCAAAATGAACCAGAAGGCAAAATCACATAAGCCAAAGGAAACCCCTTAGGCACTCAAAGGCCCTCAAAATGCAGAAATCTGCTGTTCTGAAAAGAATGCAACACTATCACATGTGGTCTCATCAATGAATCAGTATGACCCTAGGCCTGTCCAAAGCATATAGTTCCATGAGTCATTCATTCATAGAGCAGACTAAGAACTGTCTCTTATACACATCTAGATGTGTATAAGAGACAGGATGTAGAAGGCTCAGTGACTGTGGATGGAGAGAATGATGGCCAAATGTACCAAGGCACAGATATGCCCAAGGAACCTCAGAAAGCCTGATGTGACTGCTTTCCATTACACAGGGATCTGGAGATGGGGTTGGGCTAGCTGGCTGGGTTATACTTTTTAGATAACTTGACCTATATGGCGGGTTCCAAGGGGTGCATGAGCTTTGGGGAAGTGTATATCTTGCGGCTCCTGCACTGCAGGCAGATTCTTTACTGCTGAGCCACTGGGGAAGCACTGAATAAAGTTGGATTTTATTAATATTAGAGGTAAATTTGTTGTTATTGTTCAGTCGCTCAACCATGACCAACTCTTGGCAGCTTCATAGACTGTAGCCTGCCAGGATCCTCTGTTCATGGGATTTCCCAGGCAAGAATGCTGGAGTGGGTTGCCATTTCCTTCTCCAGACAGGTAAATTAAGATTCTGCAAACCAAAATGAACCAGAAGGCAAAATCACATAAGCCAAAGGAAACCCCTTAGGCACTCAAAGGCCCTCAAAATGCAGAAATCTGCTGTTCTGAAAAGAATGCAACACTATCACATGTGGTCTCATCAATGAATCAGTATGACCCTAGGCCTGTCCAAAGCATATAGTTCCATGAGTCATTCATTCATAGAGCAGACTAAGAAAGAACTTCTTATGTCTTTGGTTCTCACTAAGCATGGACGTTTCAAAGATACATAAAGTATAATTTCTAATTTTGAAGAATTTACTGTTGATTGGGATAGATAGACTTATGTATATTATGACATCTTATCAGGAGCATCGATAGCTATTATGCAGAATGAACAGTTTCTGGAAAAATTATCTGAAATGTGGTTTATGATGATTTTGACATGTGCATAGTATTCTACAGACCCACGTAGAGGTGATGAAGTAATTATCCGTTTAACCACAAATGGTTCCCAGGGGCCAGCAGGAGGTAGGAAATGATAAGCCAATGTTGTGACTTGATCAGAGTTCACAGGAGGGAAATGCAGACAGAGCATTAAATATTCATAGCTGGGTTTATCCAACTGTGAAAAACATAGCAGTACAACAAATCCTACTGTTGAAAAGCTAGGAGAACAGCAGCTTCATGCAGTGGTCTCAAGTATCATCTGCCGAAAATACTACATGAGAACTGTACTGTTGAAATTCTTCTCTTCTCTGGATCTTAAAGCATCAGTGCCTGACAGGGCTGATAATGCTGCAGCTATGCCCTCTGTATTGGTTAGCTTTTGTTGGGAACAAACCATCCTGAAATCCATTGTCTTGACACAGGAGTTATTTCTTTAGCTCACCGATCTGCAGATTGTACTCACTTGGACAGCCTTCTTGTCTGGGTCAGTCTTAACTAATAGGAAGCGGGTGTACTCGTTGCTCAGTTCAGTTCAGTTCAGTCGCTCAGTCGTGTCTGACTCTTTGTTACCCCATGGATGGCAGCACGCCAGGCTTCCATGTCCATCACCAACTCCCAACGTTTACTTAAACTCATGTCCATTGAGTCAGCGATGCTATCCAACCATCTCATCCTTTGTTGTCCCCTTCTCCTCATGCCTTCAATCTTTCCCAGAATCAGGGTCTTTTCAAATGACTCAGCTTTTCCCATCAGGTGGCCAAAATACTGGAGCTTCAGCTTCAGCATCAGTCCTTCCAATGAAATATTCAGGACTGATTTCCTTTAGGATGTACTGGTTGGATCTCCTTGCTGTCTAAGGGACTCTCAAGAGTCTTCTCCAACATCACAGTTCAAAAGCATCAATTTTTGTTGCTTAGCTATCTTTATAGTCCAACTCTCACATCCATACATGACTCCTGGAAAAACCAAAGCTTTGACTAGATGGACATTTGTTGGCAAAGTAATGTCTCTGCTTTTTAATATGCTGTCTAGGTTGGTCATAACTTTCCTTCTAAAGAACAAGTGTCTTTTAATTTCATGGCTGTACTCACCATCTGCAGTGATTGTGGAGCCCCAAAAAATAAAGTTTGTCACTGTTTCTATTGTTTTCCCATCTATTTGCCATGAAGTGATGGGACCAGATGCCATGATCTTAGTTTTTTGAATGTTGAGTTTTAAGCCAGCTTTTTTACACTCTTTCACTTTCATCAAGAAGCTCTTTAGTTCTTCTTTGCTTTCTGCCATAAGGGTAGTGTCACCAGCATATCTGAGGTTACTGGTATTTCTCCTGGCAATCTTGATTCCAGCTTATGTTTCATCAAGCCCAGCTTTCCTCATGATGTTCTCTGCATATAAGTTAAATAAGCACGGTGACAATATACTGCCTTGATGTACTCCTTTCCACACAAAAGCTTTGGCATAGTTGATAAAGCAGAAATAGATGCTTTTCTGGAACTCTCTTGCTTTTTCTATGATCCAATGGATGCTGGCAATTTGATCTCTGGTTCCTCAGCCTTTTCTAAATCCAACTCGAGCATCTGAAAGTTCATAGTTTATGTACTGTTGAAGCCTGACTTGGAGAATTTTGAGCATTACTTTGCTAGTGTGTGAGATGAGTGCAATTGTGAAGTAGTTTGAGCATCTTTTGGCATTGCCTTTCTTTGGGATTGGAATGAAAACTGACCTTTCCAGTCCTGTGGCCACTGCTGAGTTTTCCAAATTTGCTAGCATATTGAGTGCAGCACTTTCACAGCATCATCTTTTAATATTTAAAATAACTCAACTGGAATTCCATCACCTCCACTAGCTTTGTTTGTAGTGATGTTTCCTAAGGCCCACTTGACTTCTCATTTCAGGATGTCTGGCTCTAGGTGAGTGTTCACACCATCGTGATTATCTGGGTCATAAAGATCTTTTTTGTATAGTTCTGTGTATTCTTGTCACCTCTTATTAATATCTTCTGCTTCTGTTAGGTCTATACCATTTCTGTCCTTTATTGTGCCCATTTTGCATGAAACGTTTCCTTGGTATCTCTAATTTTCTTGAAGAGACCTCTAGTCTTTCCCATTGTATTGTTTTCCTCTATTTCTTTGCATTCATCACTGAGGAAGGCTTTATCTCTCCTTGCTATTCTTTAGAACTCTGCATGCAAATGGATATATCTTTCCTTTTCTCTTTTGCCTTTCACTTCTCTTCTTTTCACAGCTATTTGTAAGGACTCCTCAGAGAACCAGTTTACCTCTTTGCATTTCTTTTTCTTGGGGATGGTCTTGATCATTGCCTCCTGTACAATGTCATGAACCTCCATCCATAGTTCTTCAGGCATTCTGTCTATCAGAGCTAATCCCTTGAATCTATTTGTCACTTCCACTGTACAATCATAATGGATTTGATTTAGGTCATACCTGAATGGTCTAGTGGTTTTCCCTACTTGCTTCAATTTATGTCTGAATTTGGCAATTAGGAGTTCATGATCTGAGCCAGTCTTGTTTTTGCTGACTGTATAGAGCTTCTCCATCTTTGGCTGCAAAGAATATAATCAATCGTGTACACCCATGGCAGATTCATGTCAATGTATGCCAAAACCAGTAGAGTACTGTAAAGTAAAATAAAATAAAATAAAATAAATAAAAATTAAAAAAAAGTATTGACCATCTGGTGATGTTCATGTGTAGAGTCTCCTCTTGTGTTTTGGAAAATGGTGTTTGCTATGACCAGTACGTTCTCTTGGCAAAACTTGGTTAGCCTTTGCCCCATCTTATTTTGTATTCCAAGGCCAAATTTATCTGTTACTCAAGGTATTTCTTGACTTCCTACTTTTGCATTCCAGTCTCCTATAATGAAAAGGATATCTCTTTGGGGTGTTAGTTCTAGGTTGTATGCATCTTCATAGAACTGTTTAATTTTAGCTTCTTCAGTGTTACTGGTGGGGGTATAGACTTGCATTACTGTCTTGGTCAGGCTTCAGAGACAAAGCAAGTGGAGAAGTCCTCTGATTTTGCTTCTGACCTGCCTGGCCACTGCCCTGACTGTGTGCCTGCTGTGAATGCAAGCTGTCTGGCACCATAGATAAGATAGGGGGCAGATCTTGGAATTGTTGAACCTGTGGAAGGGGTCTGGCCAACCATACCTGGGGCTTAACAACATTCCAAGGTTTACAAGACCAAACAAAGAGCATTGCAAAAAAGATTAACAAAGAGGTGCCATTTGCTTTTTGCAAACTCATGAGAATATCAGTTTGTGGCCTAGTATTATAAATGTGAAGCCCCAACGTGCAATTTTGAAATCTTACCCATGGAGCAGTGGTACTGCCAGGGACCCCTCTCACCTGGGACTCCAATTGCTGTTGCATGGTGCTGTGTGAGTCTGGATGTCAGTCAAAACCCAGTCTGGATGTCAGTCAAAACCCAATTTGGTGATTTATGTGCTGTTACTCTCCTTTACTGGTCTATATCTCGTTCCTTTGAATAATTGTATGTTGATAATTCTCTATTGAATTTTGGATTTTTTTTTTTTTTGGTATAACAAGTTATTTCTTTGGTTAACAAATTGTTTAAACCCGAAATGAAAGTTAAAACTTGGCAAAATACTTAATGGCTAGCCATGGGTCAGCCGAGGCTGGCTGGTATATGATAGCTTTCCCTGGGACAGCTAGGATGACTGGAGCCTCTTGTACATAGTCTCCCAAACTAGACTTATTTGAAAGATAGACAAAGGATTCTAAGAGCAATACTCCATAAAGTCCCCGTGCATGAGCACAAATGTTACAATTGTTAATGTCCCACTGGCCAAAAGTAAATCACACACAAAGGGTAGGGAAGTATAATAGATTCTATTATTTTTTTTATGGGAGGAATGGACTAAACAACCATATCCTGGTTATGATTTATTGATTGTATCACCCTAGTATTACTTTTGGCTTTAAATTTTCTTCTTGGCATATTGGATAAGTCTATGATATGTACTTTTTTTTTTTTTTCAGTAGGCTAAACCAACTTTATTTTTTTAAACAGTGCAGTATACGATCTGTCTCTTATACACATCTTTGGGAGGAATGGACTAAACAACCATATCCTGGTTATGATTTATTGATTGTATCACCCTAGTATTACTTTTGGCTTTAAATTTTCTTCTTGGCATATTGGATAAGTCTATGATATGTACTTTTTTTTTTTTTTCAGTAGGCTAAACCAACTTTATTTTTTTAAACAGTGCAGTATACGATAGAATAGAATGAAATGGAACACACTGGTGTGGAACAGAGTAGAAAAAATCAGAACACAACAGTGTAACAAGACTAAGTATTACTTCATTAAACAGTCATTTTAGTTGTTTAATATCTATAATAATACATGTGTTATGAGGTCAGCAGAAAGCAAGTCATTGCTCAAGTTTAGGAATTCTTAATAAAAAATCTATGGTATAAACTTTAGAGAGTTTTTCATAAACCTCATGAAATTGTATGTACAGTTGTGCATATGTGTGTATTCTATGTAGTGTTATATATTCTACATATGTCTTATATACATGTGTTCTACATATATATTCTACATATATGTATATATATATTTATTTTTACAGATAGAGCCATAACATCCATCAGTCTTTCAAACTGGGCTTGTAACTCATACGTTTAGGAAACTTATCTCTCAGAAGAGGTATTCTCATTAGAAAAGTTCATGAGTCAGTGATATCTGAAGTCCATTAGCATCCAATGGGTTTTGACATTTCTTTTTTTTTTTTTAATTTATTTTTATTTATTTATTTTTTGTATTTATTTATTTTTTTACACGAACTCCCAGACATGAACCCCCCTCCCACCTCCCACCTCACATCATCCCTCCAGATCATCCCCATACACCAGCCCCAGGCATCCTGCATCCTGCATTGAACATAGACTGGCAATTCATTTCTTACATGATAGTATACAAATTTCAATGCTATTCTCCCAAATCATCCCACCCTCTCCTTCT
>SJYX01005118.1:73735-84417 GCA_006410675.1 Oreotragus oreotragus
TTCACCTTGCTTATAGTTTCCTTTGTTGTGCAGAAGCTTTTAATTTTAATTAGATCCCATTTGTTTATATTTGCTTTTATTTCCAGTATTCTGGGAGGCGGATCATTGAGGATCCTGCTGTGATTTATGTCGGAGAGTGTTTTGCCTATGTTCTCCTCTAGGAGTTTTATAGTTTCTGGTCTTACATTTAGATCTTTAATCCATTTTGAGTTTATTTTTGTGTGTGGTGTTAGAAAGTGATCTAGACATTTCTTTCGTATTGCAGAAAGCCATATTTTGTTGGTTTATTTATGAGAATTGTTAATCTTCAAGACATAGATTAATTTGATTATGTTGTATTAAAAGATCTCTTGTAAAGGTAATGGCTTCCCTGTCCCTCAATATCCATTCAGTAAAAGCATCTCTTCATGTCTAGGCCAAATCTCTAATCCTCAGATATGTAAAATGTATAACCTACATTCATTCCTACAGTCCTGGTGCCAGGCAATTCTGGTTGATTTCACACAGCTGTTTTATTTAGTCCTTACACAAACACTGGGGAGGAGGTACTATTATCCTGGTATGAGGAAACAGAGGACTTTCCTGGTAGATCAGATGGTAAAGAACCTGTCTGCAATTCGAGAGAGCTGGGTTCGATTCTTGAGTTGGGAAGATCCGCTGGAGAATGGAATGGCTACTCACTCCAATATTCTTGCCTGGAAAATCCCAAGGACAGAGGAGCCTGGCGGGCTACAGTCAGTCCATGAGGCTGCAAAGAGTTGGACACAGCTGAGCGATGAACACTAAACAAAACTAAACATGAGGAAAGAGGCTTAGAGAATTTCAGGGATATGCACAGATTCACTAACTTCATAAAAGACAAGGCTAGAGTCAGAACACATGTCTTCTGTATCTAAGTCTCCTTCCAGAATGTGTGTGAAAGGGATGGATTTCTAATATGGGGAAGACTTCCATCGAGCCATCATTCTTCTCCTCCTTTCCACCTTCAGGGTGTAACTAGGACCATCAGATCAGGTATGCTGCTCGGCTTCAGAAACCATCCTCAGGTGATCATTAATGTATTGTCCAAGTTTGTACACATTTGAGTGTTCTTCCATTGTTTTTTAAATTTTTAATTGGATGATAATTGCTTTACAATGTTGGGTTGGTTTCTGCCACACAACAACATGAATCAGCCATAAGTATACATATATCCCCTCCTTCCTGAACCTCCCTCACACCCTTCACCCCATCCCACCCTTCTAGTTTGTTACCAGCACCTCACACCAGTCCAAATGGCTATCATTTAAAAAATCTACAAACAAAAAATGCTGGAGAGGATGTGAAGAAAAGAACCCTCTTGCACAGCTGGTGGGAATGTAAACTGATACAACCACTATGGAGAATAGTACGGAGATTTCTTTAAGAAACTAGGAATGAAACTACCATATGACCCAGAAATCCCACAACCGGGCATATACCCTGAGGAAACCACAGTTGAAAAAGACACATGTACCCCAGTGTTCATTGTAGCACTATTTACAATAGCTAGCGCATGGAGGCAAACTATTAATAGATGTCCATTGACAGACGAATGGGTGAAGAAGTTGTGGTACATGTAAACAATAGAATATTACTCACCATAAAGAGAAATAAATTTGAGTCAGTTCTAGTGAGGTGGATAAACCTAGAGCCTGTTATACAGAGTGAAGTAAGTCACAAAGAGAACAACAAGTATTGTATAAGAACACATATCTATGTAATCTAGAAAAAATGGTACTGATGAACCTATTTGCATGCAGGAATAGAGATATAAACACAGAGAAGAGACTTCTGGATGCAGTGTGTCTATCAGAGCAGCCAAACTGTGGAAACCCTCTCACTTGTATCCCTTCTACACATAATCTTAACGAAGTCCCTAGCTTCCTTGGTGGCTCAGATGGTAAAGAATCTGCTTGCAATGCAGGAGACCTTGGTTTGATCTTTGGGAGGGGAAGATCCCCTGGAGAAGGGAATGGCTATCCACTCCAGTATTGTTGCCTGGAAAATTCCATGGACAGAGGAGCCTGGTGGGTGATAGTCCATGGGGTCTCAAAGAGTCGAACATGACTGAGTGACTGACACTTTCACTTTCTCACTTTCACAAAGAAATAGGAACTTATTCTTCTAGCTATATTAATGACATTGATGGCTTCGGTGCCATATAGTCAATTTCCTGCTGCTGCTGCTAAGTCGCTTCAGTCGTGTCCGACTCTGTGCGACCCCATAGATGGCAGCCCACCAGGCTCCCCCATCCCTGGGATTCTCCAGGCAAGAACACTGGAGTGGGTTGCCATTTCCTTCTCCAATGCATGAAAGTGAAAAGTGAAAGTGAAGTCACTAGGTCGTGTCCAACTCAGTGACCCCATGGACTGCAGCCCACTAGGCTCCTCCATCCATGGGATTTTCAGGCAACAGTACTGGAGTGGGGTGCCATTTCCTAGGTAATAAGAAACTGCTTCTGGATTAATGCAGAAGTGACATTTCAGTTCACTGTTAAAAGATATGCATATGCCAGTGGCTTGCTTTATTTTGTTTTTCTAAAAGCATGAAACATAAGAAAGATTAAAAGTCCATGCCAAAGAGTGATTCATTTGGCATTCTTTTAGAGCAGCCTGTAGCCAAAAAGTTGATAAAGCACATTACACTGGACACAGGAGTCAAGCTCCACAGTGTGAGCCCTACAGAGCTCTCAGTTTGAAAGTGGGGGGGGGGGTGTATGGATTCTGTTCAACTAGGAAGTGGTCTCCTCATACACTAAAGGTGACCATTAACTTGCTCAGAAAGTTTCAAAAGCCCCTCTCTTCAGCCTTCCCCTTGCCTGATTTTTCCCTGCCTCATCCACTAACCCTTGTGAGATTTGATAATATGGGCTAAGTGATAATGTCATATAAAGGTAAAACTCCACAAAGTTTCCAAGCCATCCTTTGACCTCAGACATGGTTCACCTTTATCAACAGATGGAGTGTACACAAGCAGGGAGATGCCTATCTACATGAATTGGTAGAAAGATAGAAGCGACTGAAGCTAACTCTGCAGATTAAGTTAATACCGACTACTCCTCCCATCCCTATACAGCTACGGTCTATGGGAGCTGGGAGAGAGAACATCTTGAGAAATTGTGTATTAGCCAAAAGAATCTAGATTTTAGTTAGTGTTACTTGCTTAGTCATGTCTGGCTCTTTGTGACTCCAAGGACTTAGCCCACCAGGCTCCTCTGTTCATGGAATTCTCCAGGCAAGAATCCTTCTGCAGGGGATCTTCCCTACCCAGGAATCTGCACTTCAGGCAGATTCTTTACCATCTGAGCCACCTGGGAATTTTGGAGGAGAGAATAAATATCTCCAGAAGAAAATTTTGCTTGGCTGTAAAACATACTCTGTCTTTGACTATTAATAATAACATAATGGATATTGCACTCATCTACTAACCCTGTCTGATGAAAGGATATCCACCAAATGGCGGATGTCATTTGCTATGTGAAGTCTGTGGGCATTTCTCTTGGGAACCACCTATTCTTATAGGCACCTCACTCTCCCATCTTGGCCACTTGGTACGTATTGGCAAATACTGAAGAGCTCAGAACTGGACAAGGCATTAACTATGGGGCTTCTGTGAGGACTTTTCATTTTTCCCTAATTAAAAAAAAATCAAGAAAAGTGTAATCATGTTAATGACACTTTATAAAGCAGGGATATGCACACACAAAAAAATCCATCTTTCTTTAAGACAATAGTGACTAGTTTGTTTGCTTCTTTAGCTTTATATTCATATATATTCTCATTCTTTTATTCTCTAAAGTTATGGTGATCCTGTCTTTGGAAAGTGCCTTAGCTTAGCTGTGGAATTGCTGCAGGAACTCGGAGGACACAATTCCCTCTGTGGCCTGGGTCAAAACACTTCCAAGTGGACAGGCCCCACAGTTAGCAGTCTTGGCTTGAGATCAGGCTTGGAATGGGTCATAATGTAGAAGTTTAGAGGATATAAAGTCTAGTGCTATCCAAGCCATCAGACTTATAGTCAACAAGTTGATTATAAAGATTGTGACTATTGCAGATTCTTTGCTTCTATAGTCTGCCTTATGTTTGTAATTCTTCCATTGTTTTGTTTTTGTTTTTTTTCCACTGAGGCTAAAGAGCCTCTTGATGAAAGTGAAAGAGGAGAGTGAAACAATTGGTTTAAAGCTCAACATTCAGAAAACTAAGATCATGGTATCCAGTCCCATCACTTCATGGCAAATAGATGAGGAAAGAGTGGAAACAGTAGCTGACTTTATTTTCCTGGGCTCCAAAATTACTGTGGATGGTGATTGCAGCCGTGAAATGAAAAGATGCTTTCTCTTTGGAAGGAAAGTTATGACCAATCTAGACAACATATTCAAAAGCAGAGACATTACTTTGCCAACAAAGGTCCGTCTAGTCAAAGCTATGGTTTTTCCAGTGGGTCATGTATGGATGTGAGAGTTGGACTATAAAGAAAGCTGAGTGCTGAAGAACTGATGCTTTTGAACTGTGGTGTTGGAGAAGACTCTTGAGAATCCCTTGGACTGCAAGGAGATCCAACCAATCCATCCTAAAGGAGATCAGTCCTGGGTATTCATTGGAGGGACTGATGTTGAAGCTGAAACTCCAATACTTTGGCCACCTGATGTGGAGAGCTGACTCATTGGACAAGACCCTGATGCTGAGAAAGATTGAGGGCAGGTTTAATGACACTTTATAAAGCAGGGATATGCACACACAAAAAAATCCATCTTTCTTTAAGACAATAGTGACTAGTTTGTTTGCTTCTTTAGCTTTATATTCATATATATTCTCATTCTTTTATTCTCTAAAGTTATGGTGATCCTGTCTTTGGAAAGTGCCTTAGCTTAGCTGTGGAATTGCTGCAGGAACTCGGAGGACACAATTCCCTCTGTGGCCTGGGTCAAAACACTTCCAAGTGGACAGGCCCCACAGTTAGCAGTCTTGGCTTGAGATCAGGCTTGGAATGGGTCATAATGTAGAAGTTTAGAGGATATAAAGTCTAGTGCTATCCAAGCCATCAGACTTATAGTCAACAAGTTGATTATAAAGATTGTGACTATTGCAGATTCTTTGCTTCTATAGTCTGCCTTATGTTTGTAATTCTTCCATTGTTTTGTTTTTGGTTTTTTTTCCACTGAGGCTAAAGAGCCTCTTGATGAAAGTGAAAGAGGAGAGTGAAACAATTGGTTTAAAGCTCAACATTCAGAAAACTAAGATCATGGTATCCAGTCCCATCACTTCATGGCAAATAGATGAGGAAAGAGTGGAAACAGTAGCTGACTTTATTTTCCTGGGCTCCAAAATTACTGTGGATGGTGATTGCAGCCGTGAAATGAAAAGATGCTTTCTCTTTGGAAGGAAAGTTATGACCAATCTAGACAACATATTCAAAAGCAGAGACATTACTTTGCCAACAAAGGTCCGTCTAGTCAAAGCTATGGTTTTTCCAGTGGGTCATGTATGGATGTGAGAGTTGGACTATAAAGAAAGCTGAGTGCTGAAGAACTGATGCTTTTGAACTGTGGTGTTGGAGAAGACTCTTGAGAATCCCTTGGACTGCAAGGAGATCCAACCAATCCATCCTAAAGGAGATCAGTCCTGGGTGTTCATTGGAGGGACTGATGTTGAAGCTGAAACTCCAATACTTTGGCCACCTGATGTGGAGAGCTGACTCATTGGACAAGACCCTGATGCTGAGAAAGATTGAGGGCAGGTGGAGAAGGGGACGACAGAGGATGAGATGGTTGGATGGCATCACTGACACAATGGACATGGGTTTGGGTGGACTCTGGGAGTTGGTATGGACAGGGAGACCTGGTGTGCTGCGGTTTATGGGATCACAAAGAGTCTGACACGACTGAGCAACTGAACTTAACTGAAAGGGTGGCAAAGACAGAGACCTTCCACATGCCTCATGACAGAACCTATGAATCAATGAATAAACCAGTGTATTAATGAATGAACAAAGAGGAAGCAGAGTACTAATTAGCTGCTTTCTATCAATTTATTAAAAATTCTGGTATGAAAAAAGTTTTGAGGGGTGAAAAGAGGGCAAGAATGATCATAGATAAAATGAAAATAATTTTATTGTACAAGAGTACAATAAGATTATCAGGAGACTTACACATCCAGTGCCGTGACTTATCCTGAGATAAATGAGGATTCAATGTATGTAATTTCTGGTAATTTCATGGAGCTACTAGATATTACCCCATTTCCCTATGAGGTGAACATATTTACTTACTAGCAAACACCATTCAGATATTATTTTGTTTGATATAATAGTAATTGGGTCAGCAAGTATTTCCTGAGTAACTTTGTGCCAGGCACTGTGCTGGGAGCTGGGACAGACACAGTCCCTGGCCTCTTGAAACTGAGCAGTAGTAATTTTAGTTGTGTCTGACTCTTTATGACGCCACAGCCTGTAGCCTGCCAGGGTCCTCTGTCCATAGGATTCTCCAGGCAAGAATACTGGAGTGGGTTGCTGTTCCCTTCTCCAGGGATCTTCCCAGCCCAGGGATTGAACCTGGATCTCCTGTATTGCAGGAAGATTCTTTACCATCTGAGCTACAGGCAAGTCCTGCCTTGGAACTGAGAGTCTCAAGCAATTATCCTCCAATAATTTTTAAAATTATTACCAAATTTTTATTTGAAAAAAAAAAAAACTGTACGTTGCCATGAGAATATAAAACAGGGGGATCATAATTATTCTCAGGGAATCAGGGAATGTTTCCAAGAAGAACGGTTGTTTCCTCTGAGGCCTGAGACGTAAGCAGTTGTCAGGTGAAAGGAGAGGGAGATGGGACACCACAGCCCCTGCAGAGGAAGGAACCTGGGCTAATGCCTACAGTCAGGGCATAGGCAAAGAATTAAAAGAAAGTTGGCTGGAGCAAAGAGAGGCTGAGAGAAGAGCATAGGAACCAGTTATACAGAGATGGGTAGGCATCCATACACTGCATTAAAGGTGTTATTTATAGTCCCTGGTGCCTCAGATGATAAAGAATCTGCCAGCAATGCAGGAGACCCAGGTTCAATCTCTATTTCAGGAAGATCCCCTGGAGAAGGGAATGGCAACCTACTCCAGTATTCTTGCCTGGGAAATCTCATGGACAGAGGAGCCTGGTGGGCTCCAGTCCATGGTGTTCCAAAGAGTCAGACACAGCTGAGCGACTAACACTTTTCTTAGTTAATATTAGCATTATTAAATCCTTCTCTCAGTATTTATAAGTAAACTATTTTTTTATGTTGTTTCTAACGCCTTCAGTTACAGCTGTCTGTCCTGAGATGCGCCTCCGCCTCTGCCCCTGGGCCAGTCCGCATCGCCTCCCAGTGTGGAGCCCCACACGCATCTCTGGACCGCGCTGCCTCCTCCCACTTCGTGTGTACCTTGACAGTCAGTTCCTGGGAAGCATCAGCCTACACTCAATTCACCATCTCTTCTGGCAGCTTTCAATCCATATCACTACTTTTTCCCTAGCTATTTGAATTCATTGTGAAAATAAAATTTCATGAGACACTATGTGTTTCACTCACATACAAACATCCAGAATTTATGGCATTCTATTAAAAAGCAAAGGAACCCAAACTGACCTAAACAGACCCCTCTAGTTGGCCCGCACTACTCATTCCTAGTAAATGCAAAACGTGTGTTCCTCCAGATGGCTACACTCACTCCTCCCTGGGTAAGGTATCCATAAATGAAACTAGTCAGATGACTGACTTGCATGACAGTCTCCATTTCCTGAGGCATTTAGTGGGCTTATTATTATTATTTCTGATGCTATTGGGTTCAAGGACTTGTCACCAGAATCTGCTGAGGAGCATCGGTAGTACAAACAACTTGGGCTCAGAAGCCTGTGTTCTTTGAAGTCCTGTCACTCCTTTCTGGCTGTGGGTCTGTGATCTTTTTATGCTGCATTGTCCCCATATACTAGACAGTTATAATGGTTCCTTACAGTCCTAAAATACTTGCTCTTCCAGAATACTATTCATTGACTCAGACAGATTTGCCTGCTATCTGAAGATTCTGTGCTGACTGTTGAGTGGTTTAATTTGCTTTTTGATGAATAGATGGCCAGTTTCATGTCTACATTTCAAGTTACCTAACAGCTGTCAGCATAAAACGTGCATCTATGTGAGGATTGATTAAAAGTTCCATTTCTAAAGAATGTACACCTCAGTGTTATGGAGTGAAAGAGAGTAGAAACTCTGTTTTTCGCGCAGACTTGAACTGAATTTGTCTGTTTTTTTATTAAGGTGTGAAAGATGGATGCCAGTCACTTAATTTACCTCAGATGTTGCAGCCCATTTTTATAACAGCAGATGTACTCCACTTGGAAGATACAGGGTTCTTTTTTTAAGAAAATAATATACCAATTGGAAGGAAAAAGAGACGAGAGGCAAGAAATCTCTTTGCCGTCATAGCAGCCAAGTGAACTTTTACCACAGAGCTATTGTGGGTTTTTTTTTTTTTCCCCCTTAAAATTCGTACTTTAGTGTCATGACAATTCCACAAGGTGAGGTTCCTCCTCCAGTCACAAGCCAACCAACTTTACTTAAAGGGACACATTTGATCAGCCTCTTTTTAAACCTGAATAGCCTAGAAAATACCAAATTCTCAGAAACTGACATTTAGCATTGGCCAAATAATGTAGTAACTCTCTAAAATGTGTGTAACAGAAGCATAGTTTGTCATTGTTGGCTAGATGTTTGAACATTTTATGGATAATGGAAACCTGAAGGTATAGATGCATTCTCAAGGTTTGTAGGGCAGGTGGGATGAGAGGAGGGCATAAGTATTGAAATACAGCCAATTACTATCAAATATTTTAAGTTGCTGGGCTTCCCAGGTAGTTCTAGTGGTAAAGCACCCACCTGCAAATGCAGGAGATGTGAGAGATGCAGGTTTGATCCCTGGGTCAGGAAGATGCCCTGGAGGAGAGCATAGCAACCCACTCTAGTATTCTTGACTGGAGAATCCTTTGGACAGAGGAGTCTGGTGGTCTACAGTCCATAGGGTTGCAAAGAGTTGGACATGACTGAAGTGACTTAGCAGGCACTCACATTTTGTTAAGTTACTAACAAAAGCAAATAAGATGCCTTCTGTGACTTTGCAACATCTTGTAAATTCACCCTAATTGACGTAAGAAATCTAATGTAGTACAGGGTATTCCTCGCTTCCTTCATTTACTTAGCAACATTTATGGGAAGCCTCTAATGTGGCAGGAACAAGGAGTGCTCCCAGTTCTGGGAAAGCAGAATGATGAAGGCAGACTCAGTGAGCTCCACAGTGAGCCTGGAAGACAAAGAAGGTTCTTAGAACAGAGTGAAATAAGTGATACGATACTATGTAAACATGCGCTCCACTTGGGGTCAGGGAGAACTAACAGTTTTTCTCCTTCTCTCCAGAAGGAGAGATAATAATACCTATCATACCTAACTAGAAGCTTCTATTTAAGGGCACAACCCAGAAATTGCAGGAATGGCTTTCTCTCACAACCCACTGATTGAACTTACTCTGACATCACTCCTCACTACAAAGGAGGCTGGGAAATATAGTCTATAGATAAGTAGCCATTGACCCCTTAAAATACTGACGTTTATATTACTAAGAGGAGCAAGGGGAGAATGAATATTGGAGAACAGTTAGTTGCCTCTGCACCTGTCATTTTTTTCTCCAAGTTACCTTGAGATGTAACTGACATATAGCAGGTATTAGTCTGGGCTTGCCGGGTAGTACTAGTGGTAAAGAACCTGCCTACCGATGCAGGAGACATAAGAAACACGGGTTTGATCCCTGGGTCAGGAAGATTCCCTGGAGGAGCATATGGGAACTCCAGTGTTCTTGTTTGGAGAATTCCATGGACAGAGGATCCTGGTGAACTACGTTCCATAGTGTCACAAAGAGTTGGATAGGACTTGACTTAGCATCCACAGATGCAATAGTTTAAGGAGTACAATATAAGGATTTGTTATATTCAACAATATATGGTATATTTGGTATATATTGTAAAATAACATGTTTCCTTCTCATTACACAGTTACTATTTTTTCATGTGATAAGAACTTTCTTCTGATAAGATCTACTCTGCTAACAAATATACAATATAGTATTGTATAGTATAGTCACCATACTATACATTAATCCCCAGTACTTATTTATCTTAAAACTGGAAGTTTCTACCTTTTGACAAACTTTACCCATTTTATTCACCCCACAACCTAAAAGATGATGTTGTTAAAGTGCTGCACTCAATATGCCAGCAATTTGGAAAACTCAGCAGTGCCCACGGGACTGGAAAAGGTCAGTTTTCATTCCAATCCCAAAGAAAGGCAATGCCAAAGAATGCTTAAACTACCACACAATTTCACTCATGTCACATGCTAAGCGATGCTCAAAATTCTCCAAGCCAGGCTTATACAGTACTTGAACCATGAACTTCCAGATGTTCCAGCTGGATTTAGAAAAGGCAGAGGAACCAGAGATAAACTGCCAACATCTGTCGAATCATTGAAAAAGCAAGAGAGTTCCAGAAAAACATCTACTTTGCTTTATTGACTATGCCAAAGCCATTGACTGTGTGGATTACAACAAACTGTGGAAAATTCTTGAAGAGATGGGAATACCAGACCACCTGA
>SJYX01005118.1:85979-152298 GCA_006410675.1 Oreotragus oreotragus
GCACCCATGTGTCTCTGAGTGTAAAACATCATTTTTATCCATTCTTCCATAGATGGACACGTAGGTTGGTTCTGTATCCTGACTATTGTAAATACTGCCTCAATCAACATGGAACTGTAGATGTTTCTTCAAATCAGTGGTATTTTTCCTTTGAACAGATACCTGAAAGGGGAGTTGCTGAATCATATAAGTAGTAGTTCTATTTTAAGTTTTTAAGGAAACTCAGAGTCATTTTTCATGATGGCTGTACTAATTTACATTCACACCAACAGTGCACTAGGATTCTCTTTTCTCCATATCCTCAGCAACACTTGTTATTTCTTTGTTTTTTTCTATGATAACCATTCTGACAGGTATGTGTGATATCACATCGTGCTGACAGGTATGTATGATATCACATTGTGGTTTTGATTTGCATCTGCCTGATGACTAGTGAGTCTGAGCATTTTTTCATGTAACTGTTGACCATTTGTTCATATTCTTTGGAAAAATGTCCATTCATTTTCCCTGCCCATTTTTAATAGGGTTGGTTTTGCTGTTGAGATATATGAGTTTATATATTTTAGCTATCAACCCCTTATCAGATATATGATTTGCAAATATTTATCCCACTTTATAGGTTGCTTTTTCACTTTGTAGATGATTTTCTTTGTTGTGAGAAAGCTTTTTAGCTTGATGCAGTCCCATTTGCTTATTTTTGCTTTGATTGTCTTGTGCTTTTGGTGTCAAATCTAAAAAATCATTTCCAAGACTGATGTCAAGGAGCTTACCCCTATTTTTTTTCTAGGAATTTTATGGTTTCAGGTATTTTATTCAAGTCTTTAACTCATTTTGAATTTATCTTTGTGTGTGCCTGTTTAGATAAAGAAGAATGAGAGCTATGTTATCGTGATTGAACCTGAGAAAAACCTCTTTGTACTTGAAAAGTTGCTGCACACTTGTTCTTACTGAGAGGTTAGTATGAAATATGTTCTTGATTATTTCATTTTTTGACTATGAATAAGTATAATTAAACTTACTACTACAAAAAAAAGGAAACAACAAAAAACCTTCATGTTTGAGGAGTCTTTATTCTTTCTATAGAGATGAGGTAAGATATCTTGATGTCTGCAACTTGCCATCAAGTGGTTCAATTAAAAGATGTAAGTAAATATGTGTATGTGTGTAGAGAGAAAGAGCAAATTGTCAAAATGTTAACCACTCATTAAATCTAGGTGGCACTCCTCGTACTCCTTTCAATTTTTCTGTACTCTTGCAAATTTTCAAGGTAAAAACTCCAGAATAATTTCAAAGTCCTAAGTGCCCTGGGGGAGCCATGCAGAGGATAGGGCATAAAGAAAGAGCAAAGTCAGTCTAGTCTGGAGAGGGATGAATTCAGTGAAAATCTTGCAGCAGATATAATGCTTGAGGTGAAATGTGTTATGCGTGCATACTCAAACCTTCAGTCATGTCTGACTCTGTGTGACCCTATGGACTGTACCTATCAGCCTCTTCTGTCCATGAATTCTCCAAGCAAGAATACTGGAGTGGGTTGCAGCAGAACTCATGTCCTCACCCTCTGCAGAAAAGTCCATGTGGCTAGGATACAAGGGTGTGAAGCAGTCATGGAGAGGAATGAAATGAGAAGTCCTTAGTGGCTGGATTCCAAAGAACCCCTGTGCCACCCTAAGGTGTTTTCCCTTATGCTGAAGACTAAGAAAACTCACTGAAGGATTTTAAGCAGAGATGGAACCAATCTGAATGTTGGAAATCACTCCCGTAAACAGGCAGTGTTATTAGCAGAGGGTGTAGAAGCAGATAGACCAGTTGCAGAAATTGAGGCAGGAAATAACAAAGGTGTAAACCACAGTGATGGGAGTGCAGGTGAAGAAGAAAGAAGGAGGGGCATTAATGGTAGGACTTAGGGGTCCATCAGCTATGGAGGATGAAGAAAAAGCATCACTACTGCTTTCCATATTTTTTGATGGGCAATTGAGTATCATAATTGAGAAAGACACTATGGCAGCAGAAAGATTTGGAGGGACAGATGGTGAATCCACCTTTGAACAATATTATTGCACATATGATTCTTCCATTAGTATAGGAGTAGAATTGTGTCATAGTCTACTCAATACCAAAAGCGCCTAGCCTCCTCTCTGGCATAGAGTAGATGCTCAGTCGTTGGATGTGTTTAGTATTTGAAAGAATAGCATAGAGAATCACTTAGAACCTTGGGATTGGGAGCAATTCAGAGGTCATCTGATAACTTCTCTGGAGAAACTTGGAATTTTTCTCCAATATTGTCCCTCACCCACATTCCCCAGCATTCTTAGTGGGTTACCTAACTCTTAGGCCACTTGCAAGGATGGGCTTGTTTTCAATTCCTCTGTCTGAGACATGTTAACTAAAAAGAGATGATCCCTACCATTGGAAGCTATCATCATCTTGTTAATATCATCATTTCCTAGCATCTGGGTCTCCAAAATGAGATGTGGCACAGTATCAGGATTAATGAATCAGCTAATTTGATGGACTTCTTTAGTCACAGGTTTTGAACAAAACTAAATAATTGTTAAAAATCATTTACAGGAGGTATATAAAATCTTTCTTTTTTTGTCCTTTGACAATTTAATTATATTACTTTTACAATTTAATGAAGAAACATTAAAGGGTAACATCACAGCTTAGATAACAAATCTCCTCAGGCTTTCTTAAACCTCTTTAATTTGTTTTCTAATGTTGCACCTTCTTTTATTTTTTAAAAAATATAAATTTATTTATTTTAATTCTAAGCAATGAAAAGTTTCCCTCTGAATCTTCAGCAAAATTGGGGTTAGAAAGGGAACGTTGAGCTTTAACATACACAAGACAAAAATAAATCACTGAATTAGCTCTGTAACGGGCCTTGGTTTACTGAACTCTGGGGTGTGTACTACAGATAGAAAGCAACAGGACTGCTGAGTCCCCACTCACTGACCTTGACCATCCTCAAAGGAGAAAATCAGAGCAGAAGATATTCGGTGATTAAGTTCCTTGTATCCACTGTAGCTCTTCTCTGCAGAAAAATTGAGGCCAGGAAGCTGAAAGGCAAGATACGCTCATTTTAAAAATCTTTGCTATTTTGCATATACACTGATGTATCTGTCACAAATTGTTAAAGCAATTTGACATTCTAAGGTATTTTCTTTATTGGCATACACATGCTTCAATATCTGATAGGCTGGAATGTAGGGTATTATCGTAAGATCTGGCACAACTCTGGGTGGCTTGGGTGCATACTTTTAATTGAATTCTCATTTTATTTTTAACGTCTGGAACAGATGGAGTCTGGGTACCAAAATAATCCCACTCTTCAATAAGTGTTTGAAAATGAGTGGTTATGATCCCATCAGTCATTTGGCCAACTCTTTTCCACAATGCCCAGCCTGGGAATGAAAGTTAATTTTGTTAAAATGCAATTGCTGTGAGACTAGAATTTCAAGATTTCAGTGGATATCAATGATGTTCACTGCTAAATTGTAAACAGGCAAATTATAAGCAGGTAAAAATATGGCATGTGATTGGCTTTCCCCATGGTTCAGCAGTGAAGAATCCACTTGCCAATGCAGCAGACACAAGGCTCAGGTTTGATCCCTGAGTCATGAAGATTCCCTGGAAAAAGGAATGGCTACCCACTCCAGTATTCTTGCCTGGAGAATCCCATGGACAGAGGAGCCTAGCGGGCTACAGCCCATAAGGTCTCAAAGCGTTGGACATGATTGAGTGAGCACATACACATACATAGGATGTGATGCTGAAGAAGGAGGTGAAAAATATTCAAGGAAAACAACATCAGGAATATAATTGGCTATGCTGAATAAAATTACCAAAGCTGCTACTTCATGAGCCCAGTGAAGAAATGCAGCAGCAACTCTGAGATCACGCAAGAGCAATAGTGGGAGGCCGCTGCCAAAGAATGCCTTGGGTTGGCCGTCCCTGTTAGCAGAATAGAGACTGGGAGAAAGTTGCAGAGAGAAGNCTTCATGAGCCCAGTGAAGAAATGCAGCAGCAACTCTGAGATCACGCAAGAGCAATAGTGGGAGGCCGCTGCCAAAGAATGCCTTGGGTTGGCCGTCCCTGTTAGCAGAATAGAGACTGGGAGAAAGTTGCAGAGAGGAGATGAGGATCTCTGCAGAATAGGTGGAAAGGGGAACTAAGATGGTTCTCAAAATTATTTCCCCTGAACAACAGTTTCTATATCAAAGAGATATAACAGATAGCAAACAACCAGGATTCTTATAGCAGGACCTGGCTATCTGGCAAGTACTGATTGGCACCATCTGGTTGGCAAAGAAAGTGGCTGCAGAACCAGAGGAATGTTTATGGGACTGAAACAGAATAGAACTTCTCTCCTTTGGAGGGGAAAATTGTGGCTCAAACTTGCTCTAGGAATGCCTCCAAGAGGAGGTACTTGCTCCAAGAGGATCAGGAAGTAAACTGGGTGTCTCTGGCTGGGCCTTTCATGTCTTCAGCTCTCCAACCCTACAAATTGAGTCATAAGGTGGGAAGCCTTCTAAGCCTTCACCTACATCCCACTCTGTATCCATGCATGCTTGAGTGCTAAGTCACTTTCAGTTCAGCTCAGTCATATCCGACTCTTTGCAACCCCATGAATCGCAGCACGCCAGGCCTCCCTGTCCATCACCAACNAGGGGAAAATTGTGGCTCAAACTTGCTCTAGGAATGCCTCCAAGAGGAGGTACTTGCTCCAAGAGGATCAGGAAGTAAACTGGGTGTCTCTGGCTGGGCCTTTCATGTCTTCAGCTCTCCAACCCTACAAATTGAGTCATAAGGTGGGAAGCCTTCTAAGCCTTCACCTACATCCCACTCTGTATCCATGCATGCTTGAGTGCTAAGTCACTTTCAGTTCAGCTCAGTCATATCCGACTCTTTGCAACCCCATGAATCGCAGCACGCCAGGCCTCCCTGTCCATCACCAACTCCCGGAGTTCACTCAGACTCACATCCATTGAGTCAGTGATGCCATTCAGCCATCTCATCCTCTGTCGTCCCCTTCTCCTCCTGCCCCCAGTCCCTCCCAGTATCAGTCTTTTCCAATGAGTCAGCTCTTCGCATGAGGTGGCCAAAGTACTGGAGTTTCAGCTTTAGCATCATTCCTTCCAAAGAAATCCCAGGGCTGATCTCCTTCAGAATGGACTGGTTGGATCTCCTTGCAGTCCAAGGGACTCTCAAGAGTCTTCTCCAACATCACAGTTCAAAAGCATCAATTCTTCGGTGCTCAGCTTTCTTCACAGTCCAACTCTCACATCCATACGTGACCACTGGAAAATCCATAGCCTTGACTAGATGGACCTTTCTTGGCAAAGTAATGTCTCTGCTTTTCGACATGCTATCTAGGTTGGCCATAACTTTTCTTCCAGGGAGTAAGTGTCTTTTAATTTCATGGCTTTAGTTGTGTCTAACTCTATGGAACCCATGGAATATAGCCCCCAGGCTCCTCTGTCCTAGGGATTCTCCAGGAAAGAATACTGGAGTGGGTTGTCATGCTTTATTTTGTTTCAGGGCATCTTCTCAATCCAGGGATTGAACCTGCATCGCTTAAGTCTCTGCCTGGGAAGCCCACACTCTGTAGCAAGAGCACACAAATATTTCATCTGACACTCACTTCCTCATCATCACACACTGTTTGATGACTCATTGCATGAGATAGTCCTGGCCTTGGTCAGGTCTGGGGGTTTCAAGCATCCAACTTAGCTGTTCTCTACTGTAGCAGGTGGCTTTTCTTGGGAGTGACTTTTTACCCTCTTTTAAATGAACACTCTTTCAGACTCTGGGTGCTGTTTTAAGCACTTAACAAACTTAGCTCATTGCATTTGTCTATTTAAGTACTCTATGAGGTAGGTAATTTTATTACTCCCATTTTACCAATGAGAAATTGAGGAACAGTGAGGTTAAATAGCTTGCCCAAGATCAGTCAGCTAGCCTGCTACCTTCTACAATGAGCGCTGTGTCTCAGAGTTCCTGGCGAACTCAGCACTGCCCCACCCAGCCTTGCAAGGGAGGCAGCAGATTTCCACATGAGTGTTTTCCACCAGGAATCTCTGTTAGGTCAGCGCTGTCTCCCAAGTCCACGTCCTCCTGCATGGGTTGTCTCCTCCCATCTCCTTCTTTGGTTATGACCAATTTCCCCTTCATTACTCCTCCCTTACATCCCCTAAAAATGAATTTTTGTTGGTGATTATTTCTGGGCTTAGAGGATACTTTGAAGCAGAAAACTGTCACAAAGGAGACTTTCCCAGGAGCAGCAAGCGGCTTGCCCTGTTTTCCAGGTGGAAGGACAGTGGACTCCATTTTGTCTTTGATAACATTTTATCTCTGGCTCTCAGGGGATACTGCCAGATGAGCGGAAGAAGCTTGCTGTGACACAGCTGCTTTTCCCTGAAAGTGTTCAGCTCAGCTTGCGAAGTAGAATCTTTCCCTTCCTTTGCTCCCAGGGCCATCCACAGAATAACATAATCGTGAGCAACGTGTGCCTTACAGTCTGGGTTATCCGTCTGGTAAAACCTGTGGAACTGAGGTGAGGAATGTGGAATTGGGGAATGAGTGATTCAAAAGGAAAATCCTCAGAAGAGACCTCTTGGAGGTCTTGCCCTCAAAGGGAACAGACTCTCGCCCACTCTTCCTGCAGTATTCTGGGTTTCTTGGGTATCTTCAGAGAGAATGTGTACAGGTTGACAAGAGTCACATACATTCACACTGACATACTCAGTAATCCGAGTGTACTGAGTATACTAACCAGTTCTTTGTGACCCCATGGATTGTAATCAGATCAAATTCTAAGTTGCAGCACAGTTCTCACTGATCCCATACGCAAGGAAGGCTTCTGATACAGGATTTATCTGCCCTATCTGGGCAAATCCCAAAGGAGCAGGGAAAGGGGAGGAGGGCTTATTCTTTTATGTAAACTTGTTTGTCTCTATTCTCACAAACCTGTGAGACCACAAGGAAGCAGGGGCTGAATTCCCATTTCCTAGTGCTGAGTGG
Organism: Oreotragus oreotragus; assembly: GCA_006410675.1. Lineage (NCBI taxonomy): Eukaryota > Metazoa > Chordata > Mammalia > Artiodactyla > Bovidae > Oreotragus > Oreotragus oreotragus. Next base: position 93,003 of record SJYX01005118.1, read on the forward strand.
GCACTCAGTTCACGTTTATTGAAAAGACAATGCATGGTTTCCACAAGAACAACCAGGGAGAAACATTCTCTTCTCTCTCAAATTCTTTTCAAAGACAAGTATGTCCTATCAAGACTGCTGGGTAACTACTCAGAACTACCTGGGCAACCCCCTTGACAGTGATTCACCCCGTCTCTGTAGGTGGGATTTCCACGGGGGCCCAAAGAGAACTACAAAGAAAGGAAGGCATCTTTGCAACCAATTGCCAATCCGGGCAAGACATGCCCAGAAACTGCAGCCACCAATGAATTCCCTGTAATAAAACACTGTTCAGAGTTGAGAGGCCAGGCCCAAGTCACAGCAGGAGTTACAGTCAGTCCTTTGAGGTCTGAAAGGTACACGTAAAGTATCCAAAGTTGTGTTATCTCAAACATGTTCAAAACATAGCCCATCCATCCCGCTCTCAAAACTTGCTGCTCATTCACGCTCAGGAGCTCCCTTTCTGTGACCTCAGGCCTCCAGTTACTGGCAGGAGAAGCCAGGGAACATCTGACTCCGTCCTAAGTCCATTGATTTTATCTGTTAAATGTTTCTGCCTTTTCTCCTAACCTGTGGAATGCTTCTGGATTCCAGCCCTCCCCCCACACTGACCTCAGGGCTTGCGCCCTAGTTCAGAACAGTTTTCTCTTATCTGGGTCTCATCGGAGTTCCCATCTCCTAATACATCCCCTTTCCTCCAGGCCTTCCCCTTCCCAGTTAGTCTCCCTCCTTCAGACAGAATGCTCTTCCTGAAACACACATTTTCTTCAGCCCCCGAAATAGACCCAATCACCCAGAGACCCAAATTCAGTCAGCGTGACCCACAATGAGGCGTGCGGTGCCCACTTTCCCAGCTCCTCACACTTCATGCTCTAACAATGCCCAGGGCTCTGTAGTTACCACCTGTGCTTGGCTGTTCACGCTTTCATGACGGTCCTGCTCTCTCTCTCTCTGTTAGCCTTCTCATCTGCTTCCTCTAAGTATTTCTGTAGATTCATTTTTTCATTTAATATTAGATGGGTCAAGCATGCAGACCACTTTCAAAGACCACACTGGATTTTTAGAACTTATTTACAAACTCCATATAAATTAGCTTAAAGGGCTGACATTAGGATTAAATTAGATGGAGTGGGTGAGGGGCTTAGCAGACCATCTGGATGTTCCCCACAGCCTAGATCCCATGATGGAGAGCAGAAACCTTCCTCCCTCATTGCGAGACCCTCAGCACCCATATAGGGCCAAGTAGAAGGTAATTTAATAAATATCTATTAAATGGGCAAAAAAAGAAATTCATTATAAAATGCCTGAGTTTCCAAATTTTTACCTCTGCCTGAACATGAGACATGTATTCCACAATTCATAAATGAAAAGCTTACAATGCAAATATATGCTTACTGAGATAATAATTAAGCAGGAACCCACAATAATAATGATAAACTATTAAATGTTCAAATTTTAAAAATCAAATAGCAAGCTTCTATTTCAGATAAAATGTTGCACTTTGCATCCTCCCAAAACCCATGATTCAAATCAACTAGAAACATTGAATGAAAACTAACAATTTTTTTTCATAAAGGGAAAATTTCTACTTAACCACATAAAATTTAGAAACATTTAAATGATAAGTCTATGTTCAATGCAGGATGCAGGACGCTTGGGGCTGGTGTATGGGGATGATCTGGAGGGATGATGTGGGGTGGGAGGTGGGAGGGGGGTTCATGTTTGGGAGTTCGTGTAAAAAAATAAATAAATAAATAAGTAAACAAAATAACAAATGATAAAAGGAGATTATGGAACAAAAACAAATGGTTATAAAATGTCACTCTCCTGAAACAAAATTTTGATGAGTTTAGCTTGGAATACTGTTATTGCTGTTTAGGACTGAGTCTGTGTGTTGTTTTAAAACCCAATCAAATTTTATTGAAGTAAATATTACATTACTTGGACAGATTTCTAATAACAACTCGTAACATATGGGAATAGTCTTCTCTATTTTAGAAGTCTCATGTGGTCAAACTTTAATGATGGTTTAAGTAACAGTGGACCTCTTTTTCAATCAAAATACAATACTGATACTATCTAATTCTGTTGAGTTTAATAAGGTGGAAATAATATATTCATAAGAATTACGTCAACAGCCTTACGAATATATGATGAATATATTCTGTATTTTAAAACACTATCTTAGGAATGAAAAGTCCTATCAAACTTTAATAAGAGTAAATGTAGTAAAAATTGAGTCACAGCAATCCAGTTTAAGAGAGAAGAGCCGACATGTCTTATCAAGAGACACAAAGAGGAAACGGTCCCGCTGAGTTGAACCAGGGGATGGCGAGGCTTTCTCGCCCTCTGCCCAGCACAGCTCGTTGGGCAGCATGGGCGAAAAAGCCTCTTGGAGAAAGTTGGCATTGGTGCAGCAGAGGGCCAGCGAGGGGGGCCAAGAGGAATGGCCGGCTGTCTCCCGTATCCCAGCCACCACACAGGCTGCCCCATTCCAACCAGACGCCCTGCCGAGACTGTCCCTAGACACACGGTCCCCTGAAGCAGTGAAATGACTGGTGGTCTCAGACATGTTCCTGAGATTTAGGTGTTGACGCTCCCTCCTGTCTGTTTCTGTCGTGACCTTTCATGGTGACCTTCCTGTCAGCACTCAGATCTTCCCAACGGAAACGTCTACTGGGCCTGTTCACTCCTCTGAGCCCCTTCTCACCCCCACCCCACCGCCAAATCCCCCAACAAATCTGGCTAGGCTCCGGGCCCACGATGACGGGGAACCTTGTCATCTGCAAATTAAACTCCCACTTTCCAACTGGGCTTGTGGTGAGAACGGTGGAAACTTGACAAGGTTAAGCAGTTCAGTTTGTTCAATGGCCTTGGACGGCACAGTGTTCTCCAAACTTTTCCAAACCCCAGAGATATATCTAAATTATCTAACTTGTGAGAACAAGACCGCTCAGGAGAGAAAACTTCTTTCTCTTTCAGAATGAGCTTCAGAATCAAGGGTTCACTTTCCAAGGGCAAGCTTGTGCTCTGACTTTTGGCTACAAACTTGACCAGAGAACAAAGAAAAAAAAAAAAAATTAAAATGTTTCAAGGATGGGAGCTCAGTAAGCATTTCCAGTTGGGCTTAATTCAATGGTTAGATGAATCCGATCAAGATCACATAACTCAGTAGATGTAGAAATGTGCCTTTTTTTTTTTTTTTTTTTAAACTGGGCCTGAGCTTTCAGAGCCCTGCCTTTGCAGGGCTGATTATACACTGTGGGCAGCTGGGTTGGGGTTTGGGGGGAGCTGTCTGGAAACATCTGTATGGGATCTTCTGTTTGGAAATGGCCTGTCTGTCGCCCCTTTCCTCGACCACAGCACTGGCTCTGAAGCTCAGAGCCACGATGAGAATTCTCTGTGGAAATCTGCAGCCACTCAGCCCTCACTTGGTGCCACATGGAGTGCAGATTTGGCAGAAGTCCCCCAAAATGTTAAACTCAGAATCTACTGGAGCCAATACTGATTTGTCAGGCTTTGTTCTTTTTCATTCCCTAAGATCTTCAGGCTTTAAAACACCCAGGAGCCAGATAAAGAAGTGTGTCATTGAAACCACTTTATTAAAAGCTGATGGGTGCTGCAGCTCCCACCTATCCACTCACTCATTCATTCTTTTACGGAGAGCATGTTTGCTACAAGGTTCAGTGGTTGGTTTTGTGGGCGATACCTCTCTCAGGGGCTCTCTGTCACCCCTAGAACCTGCTTTACCACTGCATTTTCTCCTCTTCGGTTAATATCCAAACTTCTCTGGGAATATAGCCTTTCCACAAAGATTGAGCACCCCAGAGGATAGCGGGACTGTGTGAAATGTTCCAGGCTGTGCTCCGGAAAATCCTTCCATTAAATATTTCAGCCTTTTTCAAGAGAACATTCCAAGTTGTTCTCCACAGGTGTCTGTCAACCAGAGGGAACAGTGACCGCCACCAGGGGCTTGTCTGACACTCCCTGCCCATTTGTATTAGACTCAGAGGGCAATGAGCAATGTCACTCTGTCCTCTCAGAGGCCTTTGCCATGGCAGCAGGGGCATGGTATTTCTGCTTCTTCACTAGCAAATACTTGCCCCCAGAGTCCTGTTCATCTATTTGGTCCCCAGGAAGATGACAGTTTTCACAGATGCAAAAAAAAAAAAAAAAAAGCTGGTGTTCTTACTGTCCCTGGACTAAGCCTTGTACTGTTGTTTCTGAACACATCATTCATATGCCCATGGCCCTCGTTTCTCATTTAAACCAAAGTGAAATATTAACTTATTCTGGGAATTCCCTAAACTTTATGCCCTATACACTATTTGGTACTTTACAGGTACTCAAAGAACGTATTTACTGAGTAAATAGGCTGTTCAGGACATGAAACGTGGTACACAGAAGAAGAATGTATGTGGAAGGTGAGAGCATGATTCCATTTTAATTTTGGACAGAGTGGGTTAGAAACGTCCGAAGGACAGCCCGCATAGGTGACTAGTTGATAGTCGCAAAGAGGGGTCTACAGATCAAGAAAAATACCAGGGCATCTCCTCCTCCGAGAAGCCCACATGTGGTTCACCTTCCCCAAGCTCAGGGTGCAATGCCTGTGCACACCTCTCACAGTGATTACCTGTGATTGTTTTCTTTATCTCCATCTTTAAAGTATAGGAACCTTGAGGCCAGAGGCTGTATCTTGCCTAACAGTTTTATCCCCAGGACCTGGAATGGTCCATGGGACAAGCAGATACTCAATATTTGTTGAGTAGATCATCAAATGAATAATTATTGTAAAAGTAAATTATTCCTCAAACCCCGAGCACTGTTCTTCACCCACACTCTCTCCCCACACCCCACCTTGTTTCAAAGTCTGTCAATTCTGCTTTTTTCTCCAGGATGTCATAAAGCTCATCTAGATGGTCACAACAGCCCCTGACAAACCCAACCGTTTCCAGTTGATAGCTTACAATGAACGGTGCTGGTATTCATGGTCTCTGAAGGAGAAGATTTAACTCCGGGACCAAAGACATAGTCTCGATCACTCAGAGCTTTGTGTATACTTTTATTTAAAGTGAAAGTGACAGAAAAAGCTTCTGACATACACATCACAAGGAGGTAGGAGAGTGCCTACTTCATTAGCAGGCCTCATATACTTCTCAACTGGCTGCTAAGAATAGATAAAAAGAACACTTCGAGGCTGTAAAAGTTTTACCAGACCCTCTCCTAAGTCATATTTCCTGAGATAACTTTGGCACAAGATTAGCTAGGGAGAACAGGTTCCAGGCAATGACCCTGGGTGATATGGCAGCAGGGGCATGGTATTTCTGCTTCTTCACTAGCAAATACTTGCCCCCAGAGTCCTGTTCATCTATTTGGTCCCCAGGAAGATGACAGTTTTCACAGATGCAAAAAAAAAAAAAAAAAAGCTGGTGTTCTTACTGTCCCTGGACTAAGCCTTGTACTGTTGTTTCTGAACACATCATTCATATGCCCATGGCCCTCGTTTCTCATTTAAACCAAAGTGAAATATTAACTTATTCTGGGAATTCCCTAAACTTTATGCCCTATACACTATTTGGTACTTTACAGGTACTCAAAGAACGTATTTACTGAGTAAATAGGCTGTTCAGGACATGAAACGTGGTACACGGAAGAAGAATGTATGTGGAAGGTGAGAGCATGATTCCATTTTAATTTTGGACAGAGTGGGTTAGAAACGTCCGAAGGACAGCCCGCATAGGTGACTAGTTGATAGTCGCAAAGAGGGGTCTACAGATCAAGAAAAATACCAGGGCATCTCCTCCTCCGAGAAGCCCACGTGTGGTTCACCTTCCCCAAGCTCAGGGTGCAATGCCTGTGCACACCTCTCACAGTGATTACCTGTGATTGTTTTCTTTATCTCCATCTTTAAAGTATAGGAACCTTGAGGCCAGAGGCTGTATCTTGCCTAACAGTTTTATCCCCAGGACCTGGAATGGTCCATGGGACAAGCAGATACTCAATATTTGTTGAGTAGATCATCAAATGAATAATTATTGTAAAAGTAAATTATTCCTCAAACCCCGAGCACTGTTCTTCACCCACACTCTCTCCCCACACCCCACATTGTTTCAAAGTCTGTCAATTCTGCTTTTTTCTCCAGGATGTCATAAAGCTCATCTAGATGGTCACAACAGCCCCTGACAAACCCAACCGTTTCCAGTTGATAGCTTACAATGAACGGTGCTGGTATTCATGGTCTCTGAAGGAGAAGATTTAACTCCGGGACCAAAGACATAGTCTCGATCACTCAGAGCTTTGTGTATACTTTTATTTAAAGTGAAAGTGACAGAAAAAGCTTCTGACATACACATCACAAGGAGGTAGGAGAGTGCCTACTTCATTAGCAGGCCTCATATACTTCTCAACTGGCTGCTAAGAATAGATAAAAAGAACACTTCGAGGCTGTAAAAGTTTTACCAGACCCTCTCCTAAGTCATATTTCCTGAGATAACTTTGGCACAAGATTAGCTAGGGAGAACAGGTTCCAGGCAATGACCCTGGGTGAAACATACTGTTGCTGTGTAATCAGGAGTACAAGCCTTGAGGAACAGGTTCCCAGGCAAGATTTGTTAACAATTATAATTGTTAACATAGAGTCTAAGAAAAGCATTTCCATGAGTAAGACATTGTACTAAGTGATCCTTAGTTCCAGACCTAAAGAAAGGCCAGTTCTCAGGCAAGATACATTGTTGCACAAGGCTTAAGGAAAGCATGAGGGAGAAAGTCACCTCCTCCCTAAAAGGCCCTGGACTGCCTGCCTAAGCTTTAACCCTCTCACAGTCTTGCCTCTGCTCTGGAATTCACTCTCAACTCCTCTCCAAAAATGACCTTGCCAAATGGAGCTCTACCTCAGGTAACCTTTTGGCTTAGAAGCCTGGAATGGATTCTCATTTCTTTTGAGAAAAAACCTAAACCATTTCCTGAGGCATGGAAGGTCCTTTTTAGGATCTGTTTCTGTTAACCATCCTTCCTGAATCTCTACCTTTTCCAGGCTCCAGAGTCAGAGAAACTTAGTTTGTTCACAAAAGTGCAAGGGTACCTTTTGTTCATCTAGAGGTCAATTTCATCAACTTCAAAATGGGTAAACTGTGATGACCTATTTCTGAGATTATTGTGAGGATCAAAAACAAGCAATTAGACAAACATGTTAGACACTTAGCAGGGTAACTATAGCAGTGAGAGTTAAATAAATTTTCTTATTATGGAAACCTCCTTTTTTTGTTCAACATTTCTTGCCCACTGTCTCTCCTTTGTGTCCCATCATAGTATTTCTCCTGTATTCCCTTCTTTGTTTAGGTAATTCTTCAAGATTTAAGATTTAGCTCAAATTTCACCATTAAGAACATCTTTCTTGGGCCTAGCATCCTGGGTAAAAGTTTTATGGGTTCCTTAAGAACTGTTTGTCTGCCCTATTTTGCCCAGTGTATAGTTTTTTAATAAATGAAAATGAATTATCAGCTTCATCTACCTGTTCCACTATACTATGAGGTCCTCAAAGGCAAAAGAACATTTCACACGGTACCTAGTACCTCACAAGTGTTCAGTTAATGTTTTAGGAAGGAATGAACAGAGGAAGAAAGAAAAGAAGGCAGAAGGGATGGAAGGAAGGAGGGAAGAACCTTTAAGAGAGATAGGGAATGCAAAAGAAAAGGAGGTCTTCGCAGGAAGATGATGTTCAGTTTAAGACATATTGAGCTGCTTCGCAGACATGGGTTTACAGTCTGGAGCTCAAGAGAAAGACCAAGGAAAAAGATGTAGATTCGGACGGTGCTGCATATGGATGGTGAATGAAGGCATGAAAGTATATTTGCAATTGCTCTGAGATGTTCAGAGAGAGACAAAGGCAAGGAAGGATTGACTCTTGGGAGAAGCCAATATTTAAGGGGCAGGCACAAGAAAGCCCAGCAAAGGAGAATGTTCTTCCTTCTTTGAAACTAACTATAGTTTCAAAATTCCTCTCTTGTTTCTGAATAAGATTTCAGGAAGAAGAACATTCCCTCTCACCTTCAAGGAGCAAAAAACTAGGCTAAGTAAATGTTATTCAGTCATATGCCAAATGGCTGTATCCTTCAGCCCTATTGCTCACCACTATTCCACAAGAAACTTTGTGTTTGGTCAAGCCTCCCTGCCTTCCCCAATTGCACATTCCTACCTTTCAATCTTAGAGCATTTGCTTGTGCCAACCTTCCTATTAATTGTCTTCACTCTTTATTTATCTGTTCAGCCTTCAGTGATTCTTCTAAGAAGGACAACCTCCACGAGGCCTTTTTCCATCATTCCTCTGAACTCTGACATCTCTCTCTCACAGCTACAGATTTCTGGGTCCACACTGACTTTGCCTTGTTTGTTGCTTTGGATGTTCTCAAAATGACCCGCCAGCTAGACTGGTGTGCTTTGAGGCTAGAAGCTATATCCTCAGACAGTGTTTCACATCTTAAGTCCCTAAACTCATAAGTAGACAGTGTGTGCACACTCTCATCTCCCTTACCGTGAGAGCTTCTTTCCCTCTACCTTTCTAGAGACTCTGGGCTGGCCTGGGAGTAGGAGTAGAGCTCTGACTACAGGCTGGGTGGTCTGGCATTGTCTGGATGAGCAATAGAGCTCCTGAACAGTTAAAGATTCTCGTGGCCTCAAAGAGTTAAAACACCACTTGGGGGCGTCCAATTTCAGAGAGCTAGCTCTTCCAAAACCAAAGTTAGCAAAGATAATTCAGTACTAAATCAAAAAATTCTGTTAAATTCAGATGAGTGCAGTGCAAAGAATGTTGGCAAACAGAATGCTTTTATAAAAAATGGGTTGAGTGGATGACTTAGGGATACAAGTAGGACTCTTAATCCTGATAATGTTGGAGTCTGGCATACAGAGTCTGACTACTGGGGACAAGTGTGTCTGTGGGCTGAGGAGGAGCAGACTGGGGTGGAGTGGGGGCTCCAGGTAAAGCCACTCCATCTGATCACAGACAAGCTGGGCTGGGCGGTAGTGAGAGAGGCCTCCTGGCTGCAGCTACCCCAGGGCCCCACTTGCACATGGTGTGCTGACAACAGGCAGGTCCCTAATTCCAAAGCCCAGGACCACACCCCACACTTGGCCTGAACTCTAATGAGTTTGTAGACTTCTGGGTATTCCCAGAGCTTGATAGAAATCCCACACTTTCATTCTTAATGAAAATTCCTTTTAAAATGACCTATTTAAGACAGACACAGTCATTACCAGTCTTGCTCTACATAAAGCTGCATCATCAGCTGGGGCATAATGTCCAAAAACAAGGGGACGATAACCATGACCAACACTTAGTAGGTAATGACAATGGGCCAGGCAAGCAGGCATTAGGGCATTTACAGACACCACCACTGCCATGAAAGGTGGGGATTATTTTCTCAGTCTTGCAGAGTAGCAAACAGTGGAGAAGGATCTTAAAGCCAACCAGACTTACTCTCAAATCTCAACGCCACCATTTCCTTCATTGAAATCTTTCCTGAGGGCCGACTCTGTGCCTAGCATCTATCTAGGGAGTTCCCACTATGGAAGGGCGAGGAAGGAATGATAAAGCAAATGATAAACCCTATCATTTTAAATAAAGCAATTATAAATAAAAACAATGTGTTGTGATTGGGAGGGTGGTAAGTCGCCAGGGACAATTTTAGATGGCAATGTATCCTAGGTCACAAACCACTTATTTGTTGTGAAAATCTACTTAACTTCTCTGGGCCTCAGTGTTCTCATCAAACATGGGTACATGAAAAGTACCCATCTTGGGGTCAGTGTGAGTATTAAGTGAGCAGTGAAGTTCCCAGCACACAGTAGGTACTTGCTAAGCGCTGGATCATAGCTATTATAAGGTCACCACTCACAGGCCTCCCCTTTCCTTCAAACACATTTGTTCCTGATTACATATTATCTCGTTTCCAAGTTATTTCTGTGGAGGTTTGGGTGTTTCCAGAGCTGTCTCCTATTTTTGTAAATTTATCCTCATTTCTTATCCCCCTGTGTCCTTGGTCCCTGGGTTGCCAGTGACAGAACAAGGGCCTTGAGAAGTGTGGCTGGCTCCAGGATGACTGAGAGGGAGAGAGAAGAGAGACAAAGGGGTGAGGAGTCCCTATTAAGATAGGGACTCAGCTGCGTGAGTTTTTAAACTTCCATGTCCTAGACTCTATCTTGTCTTCTCCATCACAACCTATCACAGGGCCTGAAATTCCCACTGTTATGTCTATTCTGCATGAATTCCTAGTCTCCAGGGAAGAAAGTCTTATTAAATATAAGTGTTTCATCTTGAGAAAAGCAGGGACACCTGTTATTCAGTCAACAGAGGCCAGCCTGTTGGCCTGTTAGCTCCACAGATTACTTCTCAGAATGGGGAGTTTGAAGAACTAGGCCAGAGATAGGATGGCTTAGGGGAGGACCCAGGAGAGCAGGCAGAGAAGAAGCAAGTCAGCCTGGCCCAAGGGTGCAGGAGAAAGAGACGAGAGCTTCCACCAGGAAACTCCACCTGTCCTCGGGAGGCCCCAGAGCTGCTGAGAGGCTTCTGCAGAAAAAAGCTGTAGTAAGAGGCTGCTGACAGGGGTGACCGGAGCCTTCCACCTTAGCCTTGAGGGCTGTCACAGTCGCTGACTTCTTTTTCTTCAGGTTTAGAAAAAACATGCAGGTTTTGGGACCAGACAGATCTGAGTTCAAATCTAGCTCCACAACTTACTACCATTTTGCCTGTAAGAGGTTACTAAACATTTCTGAACCTCTGTCATCTATAAATGGTATTATGACCCTCTACCTCCCAAAATTGGTGTGCAGATTATTCATTCATGAGATGAGCAAAAACTCGTTCTCATCAGGGATGTGCACATTCAGCACTCAAAAAAAAAGTTTCTTCCTCCCTTTAGATACGAAGGCCAGGTTTAAATAATTTTGTCTCCCACGAGTTCAGAATGGCTTTCTCAGTGGCTCAGAAAGTAAAGAATCTTCCTGCAATGCAGGAGACTCAGGTTCGATCCCTGGGTTGGGAAGATCCCCTGGAAAAGGAAATGACAATCCACTTCAGTGTTATTACCTGGAGAATCCCATGGACAGAGGACCCTGGCAGGCCACAGTCCACGGGGTCGCAAAGAGTTGGACGTGACTAAGCATGCATGCATGAATTCAGATATGGCTGTGTTACCTACTGTCTAGGAGCAATTTACAGAGTATGATGACAAGTCCAGGTAATGCCACTGGGGATGATGTTATTCATTCAACTCATACTCTTCAAACATCCTCTGTGTGCTACCTGTGGAGATGCCAAAGTGGTCGGAGCTCAGTCCCCACCTTCCAAGCCTCATGGTCTAGTGGATAAAGCACACGTAAGAATTAATGATCACAACTTAGTTAGGGCTCTATTAGAAGCGTAAATGAGACACTATGGATGCACAGAGAAAAAGGTGTGCTTAAATGGCACCCCACCCCAGTACTCTTGCCTGGAAAATCCAATGGACGGAGTAGCCTGGTGGGCTGCAGTCCATGGGGTCGCTAACAGTCAGACAAACTGAGTGACTTCACTTTCACTTTTCTCTTTCATGCATTGGAGAAGGAAATGGCAGCCCACTCCAGTGTTCTTGCCTGGAGAATCCCAGGGATGGGGGAGCCTGGTGGGCTGCCGTCTATGGGGTAACACAGAGTCGGACACGACTGAAGTAACTCAGCAGCAGCAATTCTGTCTAGAGAGGTCAGGAGAGGCTTTTGGGAGGACATGACATTTGAGTCAAAAGATAAATATTAATAGTTTTCCAGGCAAAGTGGAATGCTGTAGAAAGGAGATGCTCTGGGCAGAATACAGTCTGTAGCAATGCCAGTAAGCCTGGAGTCCCGGACAGGTAGAGGAAATGATCTTGAAGGGAAATGGGGCAGAAAATGTAGGTGTTTTCCAAGAAACAGATTCCCTACACTGTCAAGGGAACCGATGGCTATGAAGGATGAATGAATGAACAGTGAATGAATGGATGATCTGCATGACATTTGACTATTCACAAAGTGCTCCTGTATAGATTGCTTCACTTAAAAGATGGGGGAAATTATTGAAGTTTACAAAAGGAGTTAAAAAAATCTTTACACATAGTATCACCCATGGAACCCAACTTTATTCAATCAGGAACGACTTCCTAAGTTAAAGCGATGTGTAGAGGGAGAGTCAAGGAGAGTGTGTGAGCCAGGAGGTGCTCTGACTTCAGTGTCTCCAAAACCAGCAGACTGGGGCTCATTTTCCATGAAATCTGCCCTCTTTCATGAAAGGCCTGCAAATCTATTGATAGCTAGCAGCTAAGATGTTGGAGATTTCCATATCTGACGTATAACAGACAGGCCATAAAGCCCACATAGCTGGCCGAGTTCTTGCTCTGGAGTCTAAATCCCCCACCATTTAGCAGCTGTGTGACTTAGGACACGTTACCTAAACTCTCTGAGTCTTAATTTCCACACAGGCAGGTGTTCACGTGTCCCAGTTGCCGAGCAAGAGCCCAGAGTTGTGTCTCTGCCCTGAGGTAATCATCAACAGGGCCTCCATTTATCCTCAAAAGTATCTCAGTCTAGATGATAAATTATTTATACAACCTCGCTACTCATTGACTCTCCTCTCCTAAGGTTTCTAAGCAGGTGAAATATTCTATTGCTATCTTAAGACAGTTTATATGACAAGTAGCAGAAATTGTAACTAGCTAATATGAACAGTAGACAAAATTTGTGGTTCACATAACTAAAAATAATTATTTTCAAGTTCAAGGCTGTAGAGTTTATATCTCTTATTATTAAGCAGCAGTACTATCATTATTCCTCATCCTCTTTAAAGATAGCCTGGCCAGCTGGTCACTTGTCAGCACAATGGGGTAAAAAGAACATGAGATTTGGAACCAGAAGATGTTCTGACTGACGGCAAACTTCCTGGAATAGGAAGACTCTTGTCACTCATACCTCGCTGGGCTTTTGTAAGGATCCAGTGACCTATGTGGAAATGGTCTGTAAACAGAAGAAGCGAGCAAAAGTATAAGGCACTGCACAGCCCCGCATGACAAAAGTTCCTTGGACAAACACTCCAAGGTTCAGAAATGATAATGATTGTGGAGGATGATAGGATGTGCCCAGAAGGTGAGCTTGAAAGGGGAAGATCAAGAGGAATCTTGGGATTTCAGATACAATATACTCAATGGTTGTGATGAGCAAGCATTCTCAATCAGTGGGTGGCTTGTGTGGCAGGAGAGAAGAGAGTTGAAAAGACACTTAGACTGAGACAGCCTGGGTCTGAGGATCAAATGGGATAGTAAGTGAGATACTTGGCACAACACCTCACATACAGAAAGGCAGCAATTAGCCGAAGCTATCAGCATGATTACCATGTGCCAGGCACACACCCCTCAAGCATTCAGGGCCTTGAGTACTGGCCTGTAGTCTTCATTCTTCATTGGTGATCTGAACAAGTGAGGGTGTTAGTTATCTGAACAACAATTGGAGGAAACGGGACTCCTTTGAATTCAGGGTTGGATTACTTCTGTATACAGTGGATTCTTCTCACATATCATTCACATAAAAAAAAAAAAAACTATTGATCAAGATGGGATGTTTTTCTTGAAATCAAATGCTGTCAGAAGTATGAGGGTAGCCAGGTAAAAGGATCAGAGGCAGGAAGTCTGGCTACTTGCAGCACCATCTGCAGTGCTACCTGGAGAAGGAAATGGCAATCCACTCCAGTATTCTTGCCTGGAGAATCCCACAGACAGAGGAACCTGGTGGGTTCATGAGTCTCAAAGAGTCATGCATGACTCGGTGAGTAAACAGCTACTTTAAGTTCCATCAGCCTGTCAAAAGAAGATAAAGAAGTGCTACCCTTTTTTATATTTGTCCCTTCTGTTCACACTATGATGCTTGATAGGCACACTTTGGGAGGTAGCACTAACTTTTGGTGCTGACTGTATCCTGGAGCCAGCTGACAGCTGCTCAGTACCGCAGGTCATGTTCAGACAACACAGTGAGCATCCGCAGCTGACGTGAGGCTCTGCTGCCGCTGCCCGCCGCCCTTCCCCAAACGGGACAATCTCACAGGGAGTTCCTTTGTGCTGGTGAACAGTTCTGTGTGTGTGTGGTGGTTGCTGGAAACTTTACATGTGAAAACGTGCATAGGGCTAACCCACACATGTAAAAACTGGTGATATCTGAATAACATCTATAGATTGTACCAATGTCAATTTCTTGGTTTTGATATTGCACTGAAGTTATGTAAAATGCTACCATTGGGAGAAGCCAGCTGGATGGAGCATACATGGGACCTCTCAGTACTAGTTTTGCAACTTTCTGTGAATCTATAATTATTTCAAATGAAAAGCATTAAAAAACGGGTCAGGCTCAGAATGTAGTTATTTTCCTACATGTTCCATTGTTGATATTTGAGTAGGTGATAGGAGAAATAACTTAGTTGATACATATAAGAGCACCTAAAAAAATGCCTGAGAGAACAAGAATGATGCATGCAAATGATTTTTACTACCTTGCTATTCACTTAACCTACTTTCTGAGATGTAGATTTAACAATCAGCATGGTCCTTCTTTAGGTGGGCCCTATCTCATAATGACTTATCCAGCTAGCCCTGCTCTGCCTGAGAGCAGTATTTATCAGTCTTTACTTATAAGCAAATCGCCTTAGGATCTCATTTAAAAATATGAGTTCTGATGTGGCTGAATAAGAGAGTTTCTGATGCCAGGAGCTTTAGTTGACAAGAGGTGACATGAGTCTCTCACACGGGCTGAGCATAAATGCTCCCACAGCCAGGCAGGGAAGAAATATTAGGGGAGCCATGAAGAAAGGTGGTGGACCCCAGGTGAGTGGTGCAAGCCTGCCTTTCCAGAGGGGAGAGGCCCTGGAAAGGCGTGCTCCATAGCTTCACACATGTTATTTCACTAATTCTCATGTATGCACTCCATGACTGTGTACTTTCACCCCAATGCTATGCTAGACTCTGAGGAGTAAGAGGAATGAGATATGTCCCCTGACCTCAAGAAACTTCAGTGGAAGGCATATAGTTACAGGCATATAATTATAATAGAGTGTCTCGTGGCCTGGGAGAGAAATACAGGATATGCCCTGGGAGCCCCCAGAGAGAGGGCGATCCTCACACTGAATCCTATGGAAGCAGTGGGAGTTAGCAAGGGGAGTGAGAGGGAGGGGGGTGTTCTGCCCCAGCAGGGAAGCCCCATAAATGATGGCACAAAGTTTGAGAGGTGGGAATTTCTTCATGAGACTGTCCAGAGTCAGGGGAGGCTGGAACAGGTTGGCTTGCTGCAGAACTACAGGCAATGGTTAGTAAGAGTCAGTAGCCAAATTGCTTTGGAAAATTTTGGTTTAAATAAAATGGGATCCACTTTTTTTGCAGCAGGGCATCTCAAAGTCTTTGGTATATCCTCCACAGGGGACATCTCCCAGGAGGGTTAGCAGGTACAGCATTTCTCACCCTCATGGTAACAGAAGCCATTTGTTTCAAGGCACCTATAGGACATGGAGTCTCTTGAGCACACTTAGGAAGTGTTGGGCTACTCAGACAGGTTCTGACTATGTTGATGTTTACCAGACATCCTAAAGATGTTTTTCAGGGAATCCTAAAGGATGAGTAGCCCTGACATTGCCTAGTTTCTTGGCTAACTATTGAATCACACTGTGTTAAACGAAACTAAATTAAACCTCAAGTCAGCGTCTGTAGGCATGACAGGGTTTAGCAGTTTGCCCTTAGCACAAGGGACTCAGCCATCTAATGGACGTGGTCAGTGCTCAGCCTTCCCTTTGTCTACCAACTTGCCTTCCCAGATTTTTTTGCAAAATTGCATCTTGCCCTCAAAAGGAAAATGTTGAAGTGAATAATCCTTGCTGTGATTATTCAGATAGAGAACAATGAAAAATCAAAAATTAATCAAACCTTGAAATATAACCAGGGCTGAGGAGTTTGTGAGGCTGTGTTTTGTTTTCATAATAAGAGAGCAAAGCTGATGATTTTATTATGTATTATATATATATATATATATATATTTTTTTTTTTTTTTAATGCTGGTGTGGGCAGAAAATACTTTGGAGTCAATTCAAGTCCTGAAAATAAGAATCAGAACAAATTATGAGCTCAGTCCTTCACTCTTCATCCCCTCTACTCCTACATTGCTCCACCCGCTCAGTACTCATAAATTCTTTCAACCAAGGAAAATATTTCTCCTGTGCCTTGGAGTAGAATTTACTGCCTCGGTTCTCCGTCAGCCCTTCCTCCATTATCAGCTCATTGAATATTTACAGTGGGTTTTTCAAGGTGCAAGTGCTCTGAGTTCAGCCCCAGGGCCACGGAACCTATGAAATGTGTGACATTCAGGCTCACTCTTTCTTCGCCAGGACTACCTAAGAACCATCTTTGCCCACATAGACTCCAGGCTTTTTATTTTGAGGTTTTCATCCTTTCAAACAAGTGCTCAATATTGGTGAACTCTAGCAAAAGAGAAGGGTGTAGTTACCTAGAATACAAAAAAAGACAGGATATTCATCAAAAAAGGTTTAATCTCAGGTGGCAAATTTAAAGAATCATTAGATAGATTTAAATTAGAAAAGCATGAATACCAACAAGATGAGTGAAGTGAGGAAGAGTCACCCCCCAAACTGACCTGAGAGTAGATTGCACCTTCAGATTTCCTTAGCCTGACAATTAAAATAATTCCTGCCTGCTACTCACTTATAAATTTGGCTTTCAGCTGGTATGTTGCATACCTGACCATCTTTGATAAATTGAGGGTATGGAAAGGGACACCAGGATGTGATCCTAAAATTCATGTCTAAAAATCTTGTCCATGATGGAGGCAGTGGCAGTGACTAGAGCCTCGACCCTGAGCGTTCTCCTTTGATGATTCAGAGGAGTTTCCACACTGTAGGACTTGCTGTTCATCTCCTTCAGTCAGTACCACTAGATACGCCCAGTCTGATTTACCTTCAGGGCCACCGGACAGGACCAGACAAGGTCATTTTTCTGTTCTCTGAAAGCCCTAGCCTTTCTTTTTCATGATTTCAGGATGGGTTTCATGGCAGTGTCAGGAGAATAGCATACACATACACATTTGTGTGTGTGTGTATATATATGTGTATATACATAGTGAAGTGAAGTCACTCAGTCGTGTCCGACTCTTTGTGACCCCATGGACTGTAGCCTACCAGGCTCCTCTNGTTTCATGGCAGTGTCAGGAGAATAGCATACACATACACATTTGTGTGTGTGTGTATATATATGTGTATATACATAGTGAAGTGAAGTCACTCAGTCGTGTCCGACTCTTTGTGACCCCATGGACTGTAGCCTACCAGGCTCCTCTGTCCATGGGATTTTTCCAGGCCATAGTACTGGAGTGGGTTGCCATATATATATGTGCATACTGTCTCTAAGCCTGTTCTTTTAATAGGCTGCAGCACATCTGCTCACTGTAAATCTGTAGAAACCCCCAAACCTGAAATGTTGATGGAAACAGATATGTTTTATTCCATGTACTAAAAGAAAAATTAATGAGGCAAATATTGTTTCTATAGCCACCTTGGGATGGAGAAAGTGACAAGCTCCCCCTATATCACTGCAATCGTGAGGCAAGAAATGAGATGGGAGAACAAAGACATCTAATTTTAAATTCCTTTGAGAGGAAAATTGCAGTTCTATTTAGGAAGCAGCTCTTCTGAGGGCTGTGGGAAAGGATTCCAGGAATAACGACGACCTCGCTGTGAATGGATGTGCGTGAAGGTGCTCACCTGAGGTCCAGCCCCTCCCCAGGGCTTGTCCCTAAGTTCCAGATCAGGCACAAGGAACCAGGGAGAAGGACAGGTCAGAAGACCTGCAGCAAAGTTGTCAGGTTTGTCAGCTTGGATACAGGGCAAGAAGAAGTTGGACTGATGTCCAGATGGGATCTTGGTAGGATTCAAGTTCCTCTGGCTGCCTGGGATGGCAGTGAACTAGAGCTTGGGAGTCAGAAGTTTACACAGTCATATGAGGGTGGCCTCACACCGTGGAAACTTGGCCTTTGACCTCTGGCATAGGGACTAAGCCCAGGGATTTGTGATAGGAAAGAGGAACAACTGAATGGCCTGCAAGCCACGGAGTCACAGCAGGAAAGGGAAGACAGTGCGGGCCTTGATGGATGAAGCACTCAGGGGTCTGACACCAGGTCAGAGGAGCAAGATGGAAATGCAGCTGAGCAGCCAGGACAGGCTTCCTACTGGCGGTGTTTGAGTGGCTCACAAAGAACACCTGGAACCGGGAGGAATCCGTGGGCGGGGCAACAATGCCCTGCTGTGGACGTGGGCAGGGAGGGCTGGGCCTGGGGGATTGCACAGTGGCTGCTGGGCCACCAGCGGATGCTGAGGTGATGGCGGGGCACTGGAGACAGGTTTCACAGGACACCTGTGGTTCCTCAGGTTTTGCAGACAGGTTTTGCAGGAGAACACCACGGGCAGGAAGGGGGTCATTTGGTGGAGCTGTCCTTTCGTGGACCATCCCTGCACCCTGAAATATCCCGCGGTCAGTAACCCCCCCTCAACACTTTCCAACAACAGAGGGGGCTGTGGGGCTTTGTCTGAGGACTAGAATACTCCCACCCACTGAGCCAGAGGCTCTCCCCAGCACCGAGGGAACATCTGTGCCCTGCGACAAAGGCCAGAACTGAACCGATTAATCTTCTAATCCTTTAAAATCAGCTCCAGCTCTCAGAGTGAGAAACCAAAAAATAACAGATTGCTTCTTTTTTTAAAATTTTAATGGAAGCATGAAGAGAAAACAATAAATTCCCTGAGCACACTATGTGTCCTGCGTCTTACTGGGGGCCCTTACATTCTAATATCAGTGTCCTCAAATGCTTTATATCCTTTTGAATCCCACCTGCTCTAAACCTAGGGGTTGCCTAACTGACTTATCACCCCTCTGGACCCCCGCTGGTAGATGACCTAGAAGGTTTAAAAATCCTCCACATGCCCAAGTCAAAGCCCATGTCTGGTGAGGGGCTTGTCAATGACATGGTGAGCCACACTGGCATCCATACGCCCATGGCTGCAGTGCCAGGCTCTGCAGGACATGCTGAGTTATTAGGGTGTTTTTCCCAAGAATAGCCTAATTAAGTAAGAAGAACAAAATGTATAAAATGCAAAATAGCTCAATACAAAATTGCTGCCACCACTGAGAACTGGAGAGACTGCTGCTCCAGGGACAATTTTATAGGGTCTCCTGACATTGTGGAGCTTATTAAAACCATAGATCATAGAGCTGGAGGGCTGGCGAGACTCTCAGTCATCCTGTCAGCATTCTCTCTAACCTCCTAATTAAGACTGTCACCTTAATCTCTGTGTAAAAGACAAGTAGTAGGAGAAGAGACTGCACCGTCCACGTGACAAAGCCACCCTGTCCCCTCTTCCTCACCATTCCTGTCCTCAGATCCCCAGGTTGCCCAGTGAGTTTCTCTGTCCTCCTTGACAGTTCCTGTGCGTTATCAAAACCCTCCACATAACAGGAAAGCCGTGTAAAGTCTTGTCTCCTTTCCTTTTCTACCATCTCTCTCCCCTTCTGGAGACAAATATAACTCCATTCCTACATGACTTCCCCAAGCCTCTCAGTCTGCTAATATTGCACTACTCCAACCCTGGGCTCAGAATCAGACAGCAGAGGTTAAAACCTGGCTCTACCTTATACATGCTGTCTCACCTTGAGCAAATTCCTGCTGATCCCTCCCGAGTGTGCTTTCATGGTCTGGGGTAATGGTTTCACTCTCATAATGGCGGGAGAGCTGTCCTAAGAATCATGAAGTCTGGGTTCTGTATTAACAGGCTGTATAGGCTTAGGAAAAACCTCTAAATTCTGCAAAGCTTCAGCTTCCTCCCTTTTAAATCAAATAAATAATACCCATTTCACAGGATGGTTCAAAGGGTTCACAATGATGATGGAAATGCTTTGCTTCTGTAAAGTACTAAAGCCATGCAAGGCACTAGCTTTCTTGTTCTTCTACCGTATTGTTGAAGGTCAATTGTCCCAGTACTAGGCAATGCCCAGCACATGGCTTCCTTCTCTAAGGACTGCCCTTCACAGAGTGGGCCTGTGGAACAACAGTTCTCTTGCACACTCCTTCCCTTCTAGACAAAAGTTATTAGAAATGAGCAGCCATCTCATCTAAAAACAGGTGAATTGGGACTTCCCCAGTGGTTCAGTGATTAAGATTCCAGCTTCCAATGCAGGGGACGTGGATTCAATTCCTGGTCAACTAAGTTCCCATGTGCTGCAGGCCACGGCTACAGAGAAGCCTGCATCCCACAACTAAGAATGGATAATGAATGAATAAATGTTTTAAAAATGTAAACAGGTAAAGGGTGTTCTCTCTCCAGAGAGTTTAGAGTTAAGACTCAGAGACTTAAGTTAATTTCTGGCTCTCACTTGAACTGAGGACATATATACTTAAAAGATGAGGAATGATTCTATTTGGTCTATGCATCCCTGGTGGCTCTGAGGTTAAAGCATCTGCCTGCAATGTGGGAGACCTGGGACTGATCCCTGGGTCGAGAAGATCCCCTGGAGAAGGAAATGGCAACCCACTCCAGTATTCTTGCCTGGAGATAAAGTAACTACTTCAATTTTTAAACGGTTTAAGAAGAAGAAGGAGGAGAAACGTTGAAGAGGAGAAAAGACAACTTTGAGGAAAGGATGGTGATGAGCAGGGTCATGAGATTAACAGGGTTGAGGTTAGCCTTTTCCCATTTTCTGGTTTATTTTCCTATTTCAACAGACTTTACCTCGAGTAAGTATACCCTTACATCCAATGTGAGGCTCATGTAATGCAATGGGAAGGCGAGGAGGGCTGGCGAGGAGGGCTGGCGAGGACATCTAGAATTGGCCTTCGAAGCCACTTTCCTGGCAAGCGTGTGCCTGCTTGCCCCAGACGGGCTCACTCTCTATCTTCCCAGCAAGTTCACTGCTTCAACAGTGGGACCCAGACAGAGCATTTTTTGACACCAGATGTGTGCACATGTTTGGGAAGAGAGGGTGTTGAGTGTAACCCTGGAAACCTGGGCCCTCATCTGATTCAGAAACAGTAAGATAGTGCTCATTAAGACCACCACAACAAATTGGCCCACCCAGAAAGAGAGGGAGCATCACAAGTCGCTCTCAGCCTTGGGGCTGTGACCAGGATGGAACCATAGATGAGAGAGCCGAAGAGGGCCTTGAGGTCACCATCCAGTGCCCGCCCTGCCCTGCCCGCCTCTGCACAGGTGAGGCTTCCCACTGAGGTCTCCAGACTCCCGAAGCGTTCATCTTCACCGAAGCCAAAGAAGCACATAATTGCGTCCATCCATCAAAGGGTCAATGATCCTTTACAGGTAAGAGTAAAGCTTCCAAATCTAGTCCCTGGGAACCTTCAGTACAGTGAATAAAACCATGAGGCCCTGCATCACTTTGTTTATTGCTTTCTTCATAGCTCATACTGGCATCTGTTCAGCCCAGGATTATTTAAGGCCTAATGTTCATGGCGCTGGAGTGTACAGTGAAATAAATGGGGTTTCAGCTAATTAAAGGCTGGCGCAAAGCTGAGGTGTTTGAAAAATCTCAAAATCCATCTATTACTAGTGGGTCCCAGAGCCAAGAGCTGCTGCTGCTACATGACACAATAAAAGAGATGCTGTATAAATTTTAAATATTTTATTGAACATAAATAATTAGAATATTTAGTTATTTTCTAAGGCAGAACTATCTAGCAGCTAATGTGCAGAAAGCACTGCAGATGTTCACAAATGGTAGAAATGCCAATTTGCTTTTAAGTTCCTTTTAAGCAATTTTTTACTCTAAAGAAGTAAACATTTATAACTGTGAATAAATCGTTGTGGTTTGGGCAAATGTTTAGGAATATTCAATAAAGCATCCATATAAATATTCAGTTATGGAGATAATTTGATTTAAATAGATGATACTTTCAATAAATAAACATTGTTCAACATGAATAAACATTTTAAACAACCAGCAAGCATCAAAACCCAGCTGATGTTTCATGCAAATCTTCAGAAAACATTTTATTTAGCAGTTCTCCTTATATACACCACACATTGTCAATGATTCTTTCAGATGCCTCATTATAAGGAACATTTGCATGAAAGCAGCACCTTCTTTCAAGAGAATTCATCTTTTACAGCACCATCCTTTTCTTGCGCTCTTCTCTTTGCAAAATCACTGTGTCACACAGTTCAGTTCAGTTCAGTCGCTCAGTCATGTCCGACTCTTTGCGACCCCATGAACCGCAGCATGCCAGGCCTCCCTGTCCATCACCAACTCCTGCAGTCCACCCTAACCCATGTCCACTGTGTCGGTGATGCCATCCAACCATCTCATCCTCTGTCGTCCCCTTCTCCTCCTGCCCCCAATCTTTCCCAGCATCAGCCGTGTCACACAGCTGGAGTGTTATGTGGCACAACCACAGAAACCAGATTGCTTGGGCTACGAACTTTCTCTGCCATTTGTGACTCTGTGACCCTGGGCAATTTAATCTTGCTTACCCTCCATATCATCATATTTTAAATGGAAACCATAATACCCTCCTCAGAGGAATGAGGGTTAAATAAAATCACATTAAGTAAAATGCCCAACAAATACTCTATAAACTTATGTGCTATCACTTTATACAATATTGTAGAAATTGAACGTTCTCTCTGAATCATTCAAAACAGACTACGTGCCCAGCGTTTGAACCTGCAACTTCGTTCCGATGCTGCTGTTGAGAATGCAGATTGGTGCAACATTCTTGGAGAGCAATTTGGCAATAGCTATCAAAATTTGAAATGCACATTTTCTTTGAGCCATTAATTCTGCTCCTAGAAATTTACTTATCACTAGTTAGCAAATGTATTACCAGATGTCCCAGGATATTCACTGCTGCATTTTTGTAAGAACAAAAGGAGCAACTGTAATATCCACCAATAGATAATTAAGTTGCCAGGAATGCCCACTTATGAGGCTTGCCACAATGCAAATTTTACCTTTGTACATTTGATTATTGTATTATTATTATTATTGTGAGGAGAGAATAAGTTTCCTTCCAGGGACTTCCCTGGCACTCCAGTTGTTAAAGACTCTGCACTTTCACTGCAAGGGTCACAGGTTCGATCCCTGATCAGGGAACGAAGATCCCATATGTATGACACTGTATGATGCAGCCAAATAAAGTTTCCTTCCATAGGAGAGAGCCCCATGTGTGATACACTGCTGACCTCTCTCTGTCCAAAGATGCATTCAACCCAAGGAGGTAGAGTAATTCATGTGACTGCTAAGTCTGAGAAGAGTAACAGACCATGCTGTGCTCACCATCCCCTTTTTATCACAGTGGAGGAACAGGAGCTCTCTCCTGATCCCCCACCTCACCCCACCAGTGTCCTACCAGTGACAGCCCTTCCTGTCACTGGCTGGGTACAGTTGGGTTTAAACATGGATTCTGCCAACCTCTATAATAATTTCTATGACAGTGTAAGTGCTATGAGGGCAGGAGCCTGGCCTGTCTGGTTCACGGCTGCATCTCAGAGATTAGAATTGGACCTGGTAGAGCGATGTCCCTCAATAAGTCTCCAATGTGACCAGCCTGGCTCTTTTCCACAGACTTCATGCGCACTGTACTTTCTAATCAGGATGCCTTTCTGCTTTGCCTGTCACCAACTTTGCCATGTGACTCTGGACAGATCACATAACTACCTGGAGCTTCAGTCTTCATACGTAGAAATTGACCATTAGATGATCTTTCAGGTATAAAAATCATATCTCTCTGCCTTATCCCACTCATTTGATGACTTCCAACAATGATGCCAAAATGCATCAGCTCAGAGGAAGGCACTAACACAGTGCCCTCGGGTTCTTACCTTACGACTGAGCTGCTTAAGACACAGCCTCTGGAAACACATTGAATACAAAAGTAAAGCCTCCCACACTCAATAAATCCTTGTTGAATTTCAGCATGAGACCAGAGAGAGAGGTATTGATGCTGGAGCTGTAAAGTACCTCAAAATAAGACAGTCCTAGCCCATTCTTTGCCCTCTTGGGTGTTCACATCCTTTCTTAGCTGTCACCCAGCCCAGTCAGATAAATATATCTCTTTTTATCTTTCCACATACATCAACTCCTTTCTTTCCTGAATCACTTTTGCTGCTTTTCTCAGAATCTTCCCCACCCTGTCTCTGACTTTCCAATATTTAATGTCAGAGCCGTTCACAGGATAGGAGTAGGGGGGACACAGAAGCAATAGAGGGCGTGGAGCCACATGGACAAATACCAGTGAGGCAGCCACACTCCCTGAGCATCTGCTGTGCCCTGCAGGCTGCAGGACACTCAGGACCCCCATCTGAAGGCTGCCAGATGTGCAGAGCCGGCCACTGCCAATGACGTGGATTTGAGGGCCTGAAGTACAGTCTCCTCCTCACAATCGGCTAGCCTCGGCCCAAACCCCAGCTCCATCACTAAGTGTGTGTGACCTTGCATGACTGTTCCACTCCTCAGTTTCCTTGTTTAGGAAATAAGGATGACCTAAGTGAAGTAGGTCAGAGAAAAATGCCACATGACATTGCTTATATGCAGAACCTTAAAAAAATGATGAACTTACTTACAAAGCAGAATTTATTTACAATGAACTTATTTACAAAACAAACAAACTCACAGACCTGGAGAATGAATTGATGGTTGGAGGGGAATGGGGAGGGGTAGACTGAGAGTCTGGGATGGACGTGTATACACAGATATGTTTAAAACAGATATCCAACAATATGGCACAGGGAACTCTGCTCAATATTCTGTAATAACCTAAATGGGAAAAGAATCTTTAAAAGAATTGTCAGAGGAGTGTATAATTTCCTTGGTTGTGTGTCTTTGAGACAAAAATTTGAAGGGTAGGATGGACCAGTGTTACAGCTCAGTTTTATTTAGAAAGTAAAGGAAAACACATTCTGGAGGCGTGAGGGCATGCCGACCCAAAAGACGCAAAGAGGAGAGAAGCCCCCAGCCCAGTTTTGGCTCCTCTTTTTATGTTTTTTCTTCTCTGCCTGGGGCCTGCCCTGCTATGTAAACTGGGCTAGCCAGAAGTGCTGTTTGTTTTACCTGAGGTCCTCATTCGGGTCCTAGAACCTTCCTTTGTTCTATTTTCACAGGTTGTTCCCTTCCTTGTCTTCTAGCCACCCCCATTCTGGACTTCTTTTTTGTATTCTAACTACCTAACATTCCCGTCTCAAGAGATAGCAGGCCCAATTCTTTGAGAATAGGGACATTGAGGTCTCTCTGGCTACTTCCGGCTGAACTGGAATGGCGAGGGGCATCAGATCTTCCCCCTCTTGCTAGTCTCAAGCCTCAGAGTCCTTACAGTGGTATCCGTCTAAGGGTGAGTGATATTTTCTGTGGTCAGCTCTAGTTTTATATATCCTTGCTGAACCAGCACTGCATTTTGTAGCTTATTGACCTGGGCAGAGACAAAACAGGTCAGACAATTGATAATACGTGGGGCAATCATAAGCAGCATCAATATGGTGATGACTGGGACTAGTAGGCACATTAGCCAACTCCAAATTTCCCATCTCCAGGAGGATCCCCCAAAGAGAGATTGTAGCCACCTCGAGAACTCTCCAGCTTGTTCTTTGAGATCCCGTAGGGTCTGATTGTTTTTCTTGAGGACTGTGAGACTTTCTTTAACTTAGCTGGATGTATTTACCCAGAAACAACATGTCTCACTCAAGATGGCTCAAATCCCTCCTTGTTCAGGGGTCAGGAGACCTATCTCCTGTCTCTTTTGGAGTACAACCCCTACCAAGCTGTGTTGGCTCTTTAGAGCTCTCCTGAAAAATTTTATCCCCAGAAACTTAATTTTGGGGGTGTTCATTAGAATAGCACTCATTTGTAGTTCTGAATAGGCATCTGAGATCTCCCAGGGGCTCACAGGTGTAGTGAGTGTCCTCTTCTGTTTTCTTCCATGGCTTGACTCGTGAGTAGTGAATCCAGGAGTCATGTCCTGATACCTTGACTGCTGTGGAAATAGAAAGTATTACAGGGTAGGGGCCCTTCCATGTGGGCCAGAGTTGAGCTTCTGGGGACCCATTTTTCCAGACTTTAATTAGAACTTGAGTCCCTGGAGCATATAGTGGTGACTCTTCAGAATCTTTTGGGTCCTGGTTGACTCCCCACAAGCATATATCCCATTGGAATTGTCCAATGGCCACAGTATAAGACTGGAGGGTCTGAGCCTCCAGTCTGGATCTAGGAAGAGGTCATTGACATAAACAAAAGGTCTCCCATATAGCATCTCATAAGGACTAACACCAACCTGTTCCTTGAGGACAATACGGGTGCAGAGGAGAGCTACTGGTAAAGCCTCCTTCATCCCAGGGAGGTCTCCTGGGTTATCTTTTTATCGCTGATTTTAAGAATTGGTTGGTTCTTTCTACTTTTCCTGAAGACTGAGGTCTTTGGGCACAATGGAGATAATAAGCAATGCTCAATGCTTTAGAGACCCCTTGGGTGACCTTAGAAGGAAATGATGTCCCATTGTCACTTTGTAATGACCTGGGCAGACCAAATCTCAGAATGATTTCATGGAGCAGTTTTTTTTACCACCTTCTCAGGTTTCTCAGTCCGAGTGGAAAAGCCTTCAATCCATCCTGTAAATGTGT
The DNA here is from genome assembly GCA_006410675.1 of Oreotragus oreotragus. Taxonomy (NCBI): domain Eukaryota; kingdom Metazoa; phylum Chordata; class Mammalia; order Artiodactyla; family Bovidae; genus Oreotragus; species Oreotragus oreotragus. Next base: position 119,734 of record SJYX01005118.1, read on the forward strand.
CTATCATGACCAATAGGTATTTATACCCTTGAGAAACTGGCATCTGGGTAAAGTCCATCTGCCAGTCCTCTCCTGGGTAGGTGCCACATCGTTGCACAGGCTGGGCCAGCTGGGATCTTCGAGCTCCTTGGGGATTGTTTAATTGGCAAGTGGGTCATGAGGAAACCACTTGCCTTATAGTTGTTTGGAGGCCTTTTCCTCTGAAGGCTCTTTCTAGTAACCTTTGGAGGGCCTTTTCCCCTAAATGAGTGGTGGCATGTAAGGACTTAACCAACTTCCACTGGAGGCTCCCAGACAGAAAAAGGAGTCCCTCCTTTTGGAACCACCCCATATGATCTCCTTGAAAGCCCTTGCTCTTAGCTTTAAGAGTCTCACCTTCAGTATATGCTGGAGTTTCTGGCAAATTAGTCTGTGGAACTAAGGTGGCAACCCCTATGAGGTCATGGTTCTGTAATGCTCCTCTCCTAGCTAGCTGCCTGATCAGCTGCTTGGTTCCCTCATGCCACTTCTGTGCTCCCTTTTTGGTGTCCTTTACAGTGGGAGACTGAACCTCAGTGGGCAGAAGGACTGCTTCCAAGAGCCTAAGGATTTGATCACCATATTTGATTAGGGACCCTCGGGTGATCAAGTGGCCTCTTTCTTTCCAAATGGCAACATGTGCGTGTAGCACCAGAAAGGGATACTTGGAGTCAGTGTAAATGGCTACTCTTTTTCCTTTTCCCAGCTCTAAATCTCAAGTCAGGGATATGAGCTCAACAAATTGGGCTGAAGTACCTGGTGGCAAAGGTTTTGCCTCTATGGTCTCAAAATTGGAGACTCCTGCATATCTGGCTTTTCTCTTTCCATCCAAGACAAAGCTGCTTCCATCAGTGTACCAGATTTCCTCAGGACTGGTCAGAGGATCTTCTGACAATCCCTCTCAGGGTTTTATCCAGTGGTCTAAGGTTCCTAGGCAAGAGTGAAAGGGGAGAGAGCCCTCAGGGGTAGGCAGGAGGGTGGCTGGGTTAAGAACATCACAAGGAGATATAGTGAAGCCTGGATTTTCCATCAGCACTACTTGATATCTGAGGATTCTTTCATCGGACATCCAAAAATAACTTCTCCCATTTAGGAGTTGTTTCACTTGGTGGCTGGTAAAAATAGTTATTTTGCCCCCAAAATAGTTTTAAAGCATCTTCTGTCAGGATTACAATAGCTGCAAGATTTCGAAGGCAGGGAGGCCAGCCTCAGGCAGTTGGGTCGAGCCTCTTGGATAAGTAAACTACAGGCTGGGGCTCAGGTCCCAACCTTCGAGTTAACACTCCCAAGGCTATTCCTTCTTTTGCATGGACATGGCAAATAGATGGAGAAACAGCGGCTGACTTTATTTTTCTGGGCTCCAAAATCACTGTGGATGGTGACTGCAGCCATGAAATTAAAAGATGCTTGCTCCTTGGAAAGAAAGTTATGGCCAACTGAGACAGCATATTAAAAAGCAGAGACATTACTTTGCCAACAAAGGTCCATCTAGTCAAGGCTATGGTTTTCCTGTGGTCATGTATGGATGTGAGAGTTGGACTATAAAGAAAGCTGAGCGCAGAATTGATGCTTTTGAACTGTGGTGTTGGAGAAGACTCTTGAGAGTCCCTTGGTCTGCAAGGAGGCCCAACCAGTCCATCCTAAAGGAGATCAGTCCTGGGTGTTCATTGGAAGGACTGATGTTGAAGATGAAACTCCAGTACTTTGGTGACCTGATGTGGAGAGCTGACTCATTTGAAAAGACCCTAATCCTGGGAAGGATTGAGGATAGGAGGTGAAGGGAACGACAGGATCAAATGAGTGGATGGTATCACCAACACAATGGATATGGGTTTGGGTGAACTCCAGGAGTTGGTGATGGACAGGGAGGCCTGGCGTGCTACGGTTCATGGAGTCGCAAAGAGTCAGACACGACTGAGCGACTGAGCTGAACTGAACTGAAAGTTGGAATGCTTTTTCTGGGTCTGGCAACCTCAACGAAGGTGTTTGAGTTAAGGCTTGTTTCAGTGTAGCCTCTGCCTTCTTTGAAGGAGTTCCCCACATCAGTGGGACTGAATCATCACGTCCCTGAAAGCTTTCATAACCAACCTGGATGGCATATTCAAAAGCAGAGACATTACTTTGCCGACTAAGGTCCCCCTAGTCAAGGCTATGGTTTTTTCTGTGGTCATGTATGGATGTGAAAGTTGGACTGTGAAGAAAGCTGAGCGCCGAAGAATCGATGCTTTTGAACTGTGGTGTTGGAGAAGACTCTTGAGAGTCCCTTGGACTGCAAGGAGATCCAACCAGTCCATTCTGAAGGAGATCAACCCTGGGATTTCTTTGGAAGGAATGATGCTANTCAAATTGCCAACATCCATTGGATCATAGAAAAAGCAAGAGAGTTCCAGAAAAACATCTACTTTTGCTTCATTGACTATGCTAAAGCCTTTGACTGTGTGCATCACAACAAACTGTGGAAAATTCTTAAAAGAGATGGGAATACAAGATCACGTTACCTGTCTCCTAAGAAACTTGCATGCAGGTGATGAAGCAACAGTTAGAACCAGATATGAAACAACAGACTGGTTCAAAATTAGGAAATGAGTACGTTAAGGCTGTATATTGTCACCCTGCTTATTTAACTTCTATGTGGAGTACATCATGCAAAATGCCAGGCTGGATAAAGCACAAGCTGGAATCAAGATTCACAGGAGAAGTATCAATAACCTCATAAGCAGATTATATCACCCTAGTGGCAGAAAGTAAAAAGGAATCAAAGACCATCTTGATGAAGGTAAAAAAGAAGAGTGAAAAAGCTGGCTTAAAACTCAACTTTCAAAAAACAGAGATCATGGAATTCAGTCCCATCACTTCNTGGACTGTGAAGAAAGCTGAGCGCCGAAGAATCGATGCTTTTGAACTTTGGTGTTGGAGAAGACTCTTGAGAGTCCCTTGGACTGCAAGGAGATCCAACCAGTCCATTCTGAAGGAGATCAACTCTGGGATTTCTTTGGAAGGTATGATGCTAAAGCTGAAACTCCAGTACTTTGGCCACCTCATGTGAAGAGTTGACTCATTGGAAAAGACTCTGATGCTGGGAGGGATTGGGGGCAGAAGGAGAAGGGGACGACCGAGGATAAGCTGGCTGGATGGCATCATGGACTCGATGGACGTGAGTCTGAGTGAACTCTGGGAGATGGTGATGGACAGGGAGGCCTGGCATGCTGCGATTCATGGGGTCACAAAGAGTCGGACACGACTGAGCGACTGAACTGACTGACTGACTTGCTTCATTGACTATGCTAAAGCCTTTGACTGTGTGCATCACAACAAAATGTGGAAAATTCTTAAAAGAGATGGGAATACCAGATCACCTTACCTGTCTCCTAAGAAACTTGCATGCAGGTGATGAAGCAACAGTTAGAATCAGACATGAAACAATGGACTGGTTCAAAATTAGGAAATGAGTATGTTAAGGCTGTATATTGTCACCCTGCTTATTTAACTTCTATGTGGAGTACATCATGCAGAATGCCAGGCTGGATAAAGCACAAGCTGGAATCAAGATTCACAGGAGAAGTATCAATAACCTCTTAAGCAGATTATATCACCCTAGTGGCAGAAAGTAAAAAGGAATCAAAGACCCTCTTGATGAAGGTAAAAAAGGAGAGTGAAAAAGCTGGCTTAAAACTCAACTTTCAAAAAACAGAGATCATGGAATTCAGTCCCATCACTTCATGGCAAATAGATGGGTAAAAATGGAAACAGTGACAGACTTTGTCTTGGTCTCCAAAATCACTGTGGATGGTGACTGCAGCCATGAAATTAAAAGATGCTTAGTCCTTGGAAGAAAATCTATGACAAACCTAGACAGTATATTCAAAAGCAGAGACATTACTTTGCCAACAAAGGTCTATATAGTCAATGCTATGGTTTTTCCAGTTGTCCTGTGTGAATGTGAGAGCTGGACAATAAAAAAGCCTGAATGCTGAAGAACTGATGCCTTCAAACTATGGTGCTGGAAAAGCCTCTTGTGAGTCCCTTGGACTTCAAGGAGATCAAACCAGTCAATCCTGAAAGAAATCAATCCTGAATATTCATTGGAAGGGCTGATGATAAGTCTGAAACTCCAAATACTTTGGCCACCTGATGCAAAGAACTAACTTATTGGAAAAGACCATGATGGTGGGAAAGATTGAAAGCAGTAGAAGAAGGGGATGACAGAGGGTGAGATGGCTGGATGGCATCACTGACTCAATGGACATGAGTTTGAGCAAACTCCATGAAAAGTATAGGGAAGCCTGGTGTGGATAGGGCATCTCAAAGGGATTGCAAACAGTTGGACATGTCTGAGGAACTGAACAACAACCACCCAGCAGGATATGTGAGTGTGGTAAAGGTCTCTTATGTATTCCTACCTCCTACCTAGACAAGCCTAGCCTGTATCTGCCTTTTCCAATGGCTTTTTGCTCTTTTTTAGATGGAATTTCTTAAAATTAAATTTTAAAAGTACATCACCCATGGTACAGAGAGACCAGTGGTGCCAAGAACTTCCTGATTGTTTAATATGAATCAGCAAACTTTTTCAAGATCTAATTTTTAAAATTGCTTTCCTTTATTATCCTTCAGGTGTCTGTATGTGTATTTTTTTATATACTCATTCTAGTTTGGAAGTGCTTAGAGAAAGGACTGGTCTGGTCTTTATAATATTTTTATATAATTCTGCCATATGGCCATTTTTAATCAACACTAAATTGTAAGTGGCTGTAGCTGTCAGCTTAGAAAACTGCTTAGGGAATAGCTGTTAGCTAATGACCCACCACATGACATTATCTATGACTGATAATGTCATGACTGACATTAATATGACTGACTAATATCTATGACTACCTATCTCCAAACACCCTGTACTGAAATTATTTGGTAGGGGTAGTCTTTGCAGAAGCAAAAGAGCTCAGTGGTTTGTTCTAATATTGTTTTGCCTGTTAATTTCAGCAATATGCAGAAGGATATTTGTTATACATCCCCCCCTTCCTGCCTCCCAGAGCTCCATCATTTTCACCTAGCATCTTTCTCTCTGGCTGGAGGGCCGTGGTCTCTTGTGGGTTTCTCTTTGCACCTTGTTCCATGGTGGAGCAAAGAGGAAGAGGGTGGGGCAGCTTTAGCCTAGAGAAGATGGGGATCAAAGGAAGCCAATCCTAAATAGTAGTGGGAGGAAGAGCTAGGGCCGTGGGGAGGAGAGAGAGACAAATGGAAGTAATACTGTTGAGTGCTTACCATGTGCCAGGTATGATGTCAGACATTACGTACCCTGTTTCATTTAATCTCCTTAATTAACCTTAATATATTGTCTTCAGTTTACAGAAGGGAAAATCACGATTCAGTTCCAAGGTCACACAACTAGGCTGCGGCAGAATCTAAGCCAGGCATCTCCGAGTGAGTGTAAGTCCACACTTCTTCATGGAGACAGGCTTGGAGCCCTGATTCTTCTGACCCCAAATCCCACCAGAGGTGCTGCTTCAAAAAGATTCACTCAATGAGATTTTTACCTTTCAAGTACTTCATTTATTGAAAATAGATAATCACTAATCTTTACATAACATTCTGTATTAATAAATAGCACAATCTATATCTCTTTTTATACTAGAGGGAAGCAGGTTATCACATCTTCCAGTAAGAAAGCTATACCAGCATTTTTCTTTTTTTTTTTTTAGCTTAAATTTGGTGTGGAGGAATATTCTCCTTAACACTATTCCTGGCCAAATTCTCAGGCATCACTTGTTTGCAAGTTAAAATATCACCCTCCCTCAAACTTGCTCAGACAGAAGGAACTTATTAGAAGAAGGCAGAGGTGTCTTATGAAACCCAAGGGCAAGAAGTGCAATCAGTCCTCCTATGGGATGGGAGCCAGGAGCTGAAGTCAGTGGGAAGTAGAGAAGGACTCTCTGCTTCTTCCTCTCTCTCCCCCTCACTCTATTGACACATCTGCTTCATCTTTTCCCCCTCCATGCATGTGACCTTTCCTGCTTTGGCAAGTATTTGGCTCATAGATGACCCCCTAATTCAGCTGTACATCACTTCTCAGTTTGAGTATCTCATAATTTCTCCAGGTCCCAGTTCTAAATCCTCAGATAACAGAATCTAATTGGTCAAGCTGGAATCACATGTTCATTACAGTTCAGTCAGTGGTGACCATTGAGACAGGTGACTTGCTTCATTGATTTCTGCTTTCTGGGAAAGACATATGGGCAGCTGATGAACAGGATGTGGGAACTGGGGAGGCATCAGTGAAAGGGAAATGGATTGGATCTCTGATGTAGTATGAAATACAGCAAATGAATACCATCAGTGATAACTGAAAAGACCAGAAACCAGGGGGAACCAAGAGGAGAATTATCGTTGCTAATAATGAAGCTGCTAACAATGAAAAGACTATGGACAGAAACTATTGGGCCTAAAGTTATATTTCTTGCCTCTTTGATTCCTACCTCTCTGACTTTGATTCTGTCTCTATCAAAATTAAACATTATGTAAATAACAAAATCCTGGAAACAACCTAAATGTCTATCACCATGGAAACGGTGGTGAAATTCTGCAACAGTCATCCTATAGACCACTCTGCCTCTATTAAAAAGGAGTGAATTAGATCACTATGTATTAGCTGAGAAAATATTCAGGACTTTATTAACTTTAAAAGTTACAAATTATATATTACTTTATTTTATAAAAGATAATAACAAAGCAAAGTTTTAGACAGCTATATGTGTAGGTAAGGAAGGATATGCTCAGCTATTAACATCGATTACTTTGGGAGGAAGGGACTTGGGATTCAGGAGGGAAAAGTGTAGACAGTACTTTCTTTATATTCCTCCAAATGACTTAACTTAGAAAATCCACTTATTTTTGTAATTTTTAACTTCATAGATAAAGCAGAAAGGTTTTTAAATTTTTATGTTTCAAAGCCTATCTCCAACGCTATCATTTCTCGTCTTCCCTGATCTCCACACAGAGATGGGATCCCTTTACAGACTCCCATAGTATGTATAACCTCTCTTATGATTCTGATTTTTTCCCTAGAATGACAGCTGTGGATCACTTCTCTTGCCTTTTCCTTATAGCTCCATCTGGGAGTCAATTTTGGACCCTCCCGCCAACCCCTACAGCATCTAAAACTGTGGCTTATGCAGAAGAGGTGTCTATTAAATCTTTTTTGAATAGGATTAACTCAGTACTCGGCAATTCTTCCAGTATGTCCTATATTTTCTTCAAAAAGGTTGATTCTCTCTAAGAATTTGCCTTGGCTTGCAAATGCAGCACTCTCTAGTGATGCTATCTTCTAACACAATGGAGTATTATTTTCTAGCTGTTTCAAGATAATTTATATTTGGGTTTGTAATTTGAGGGGAAATAAAATGAATAATTTTTTTAATATTGTGAACTGATAACTTAGTGAACTCCAAGCAGTCCTATGTCTTTAAAATTAATTTGGGTCACCCCAGCTGACCTTGGCAGGCACAGTCCAGCAGGCCCAGAGCTTGAAAAACTGGAGTAGTGATTAACCCTGTCAGAGGTGAAATGGCTGGTGGTCAAGCTCTTCCAAATTATACCTATGCTTGACCTGCTATTCTTCTGAATGCACTTCATTACTGGGAGACCATCATTCAAGGGGCATAAACTTAAACATTTAATAAATCTGTGATCAGGATCCAGGAGCATAATTAATCCTTTGATGAGAGCTAAAGAGAATGGGAGCAGAACCAAAGCAGGACACAGGAAACAAAGGGAAGGGACGGGTAGGGAAGATGTTGGTATCTAAGTCTCCGGCCAGAAATTCTGAGCCTCTCAGTCATCCTCCAGCCCATGATTTCACTTGGGTCTGGTGACAGCTAATTTATAAGGGATGAAAGACCAGTCTCCATGGATATTTAAGAAGATTCCAAGGAGTTAGACACTCAAAACGCTGGCAATTGAAGCTGACCCTGAACTCACCAACTGCCATAGAGCAACAATAATTTGTCTCAGTGCAATATAGAACTAATAAACACTATACCTTTAAAATTACTAGAAAAGACTTGAGAGACAGGGAATTAGATAACATATACAAATTGGAGTAAATACATGGATAACATAGTGAAGAGCTGCAAGATATGAAGAAATGATGAAACAGAGGTCAAAAGGCCAGTTTCTGGTTCTGCCTCTGCCACTAAAATCCCTGTGTGACCTTGAACATAACATTTCACCTCTTAAAAACCTCAGGTTCTTCTTTTTAAAAATCATGGAATATCATTTGTTTCTCAGGCTACAATGTACAATGTATACCTGGGGAATCTTGTTAAAATGCAGAGTTTGGTTTAGTAGATCCGCAATAAGGCTGGAGACTTTGCATTTCACCAGAGCCTGAGTAGTCCACAGACCACACTTCAAGAAGAAAGGAACAGACGATTTCCAGATTCCATTCCAGCCTATAAAATTCCTAAATAAGAATTTTCACTTTCTCTTGTAAAGTCCTCTGAGGTCATCCTTACCCCATACACTTCTGGGCGAGACTGGTCTCTGTCTTCTGAGATTAAGTCACCCTTCCTTTCCAGTTTGATAGGGCCATAATAGTCCCTGTGATCACTTGAGAGTCTCCTTTTCAATCAAATGAAGGAGAACAGAAATTAACAACCTGTTATTCCCCATCTTCTGGGCTTAGAGGGGAACACATAGGTCCATTTCCCTTTAAGAGCTTTTACTGCTTAACCCTTGGAAAACAAAAGTTTCAGTAGACATTTCCTTCCAGAGATACATGTACTATCAAAATTGGAGTTAACATATAAGGTTTGTGCTTACCACAAAGTTATGTTTTCTCATTTCATTAAAAATTCTTTGAAAGTGATCTTAATGTCTTCATAATACTCCATCCAAGAATGTCTATTATTTATATAGCAATTGCTGAACATTTAAATTGTCTCAGTTTTAAGCAGTACTAGGATAAACATCTGTCTTGCTGATCACACCGACTGTGCCAATTGTCTTGCTGTATCTCACTGTGTGCACAGTTTGCTGAACCCAGGGTAGGCAAGGCATGAGCTAAGAGGCTGGAAGAAGACGCAAGGAGCCGTAGGAACTGCAGACACATTTATTCTCTCCTGGCTGACACAGCACCCATAATATAACTGCAACGTAGCCTTAATGTAGGCTACACTCATGTAGCCTGTACATTAATGTATCTGTAATGTAGGCTTTCCAGGTGGAGCTTATATATACTTACAGAACAAAAGTAGCCCTTGGCCAAGCGAGTACCTCGTGACATGCATGCACAGTGCTATAAGTCATCTCAGCTGTTACATAATCGTTATTTACATAATACTGGGCAAGAGCTAGAGGCTGTGGGGCGAGAGAGCCTGACCACACCATCTCGGCTAATTTGCTTTTTCCCTACATCGTCCTTATTGTGTTTAAGGCTCCATTTGTTAAGCCTTTACTATATGTCAGACACTAGGCTAAATGCTTTACACACATCAAATTATTTAATCCTCAAAATCACATTTCAGGATGAATATTATTATGATTTCCGTTCTATTAAGAAAGAAACTGAGACCGAAAAGTCAAATGACTTATTTAGGGTCACACAGCTGGTCAGTGGCAGAGGTGGAGCCACTCTTGCATCTGTCTGACTCCAAATCCAACCTCATAATTGCTGTGTGACAGCATCTCCTTGCACATGAATTCCCAGATGCCTTTCTGATTATTTCATTAGGATACCTTTTTGTTTGTGTGTCCCTGTAAAAACTGTAAAAACTTTAATTTAATTATAAAAGTATGGGATATTGAAACAATTCAAGTAATACATGAAAGTAAAAAAAAAGTCTATGTTCTTTTCCCTCCCTTCTATGATTTCTTCTATGAGGTACATTTTCTTTTTTCTATGGATTTTGTGTGTAAAAATAGCATACAGAAAGGTACGAATCATCTGTTTTTCACCATTTTATATCTCCACTGCCTTACAAGAAGACACCCAGGCCTTAAAAATCATTTGTTGAAAAATAAATAAATAAATGAATATGGCTTTGTTTTAATAAAAATGGAGGCTTATCATACATGCTTTCCTGAGCTTGTTATTTTCCCTTAATATTAAACCCCAGTAAGCCTTCCACGCCAAAGCATATATTATAAGGTCTAATTATTATTTTTAAAATAGCTAGATAGCTATAGGGAGACTTCCCTGATGGTTCAGTGGTTAAGAATGTACCTTGTGTTGCCAGGGACACGTGACCCCTGGTTAGGAAGCTAAGATCCATGTGCTGCGGAGCAACTGATTCTGAGCCTGCAACTAGAGACCACAGACTACAAACAGAGAGTCCTTGACCCACAATAAGATCCCTCAGGATGCAGCAAAGACACTGCATGCCACAGCTAAGACCCGACACAGAAAAATAAATGTTTTTTTTAAATAAATAAAAATAAATTACTTTAAGAATTAAAGTAACTATAATGAGCATTCTAGGAGCAATTGGCAATGAAAGTGTTCTTATATGCTTTATATATTAAGATTTTGTCATTCAGTTGAAGTATAAATTTACCATGCTGTGAAAATGTTTAAAAATTACAATAAATGCTATAATATGTATTCATCATAATTTATTAATCCATTCCCCACAAATAACCATGTATGTTTATAGATTCAGGGAGTTACTATTGATACTGGGCTAATTCACAAACAAGTAGTATGTAAAGACTAATCTTACCAGTTGTTATAAGCTGCATTGACCACATACCCACACATTTACCACCTGATCAAACTTTTACACTTTTACCAATCTTGATGTTTTGATTTTTTTTTATTACTCATGAGGTGAATGTCTTTTTAAATTCCTTCCTTTTGTTGTGAATTGCAGGAAATTTACTGTAAGTAAAATTGCTGGATTAAAGGATATACCATTTTAAAGGTGCTAGACACTTAGCTGGAGAAGGCAATGGCACCCCACTCCAGTACTCTTGCCTGGCAAATCCCATGGACGGAGAAGCCTGGTAGGCTGCAGTCCACGGGGTCTCTAGGAGTCAGACACGACTGAGCGACTTCACTTTCACTTTTCACTTTCATGCATTGGAGAAGGAAATGGCAACCCACTCCAGTGTTCTTGCCTGGAGAATCCCAGGGACGGGGGAGCCTGGTGGGCTGCCGTCTCTAGGGTTGCACAGAGTCGGACACGACTGAAGCAACTTAGCAGCAGCAGACACTTAGTTAAGTTGCCTTTCAGAAGGTGTGGAACAATAGTAGCACATAAAACCTCCTGTCTCACCAAAATAGGTATCATAATTCTGAAAGAAAAGGAAGGTTTTTCTGCCAACCTGAGAGCCGCTGTGGCTTTACTCAGGCATTTCTCACCTTTCCTTCAGGAAGCCAGGGGGCTTTTCTTCCCCTTCAGAAGCTCCTGGTGAGGCATGCCAATCCTCCAGGGAAAGCCAGGGTGGAGGGGAGCGCCACCAGCACAGGCAGCCAGGAGCTACAGTGGGAGGTTAAAGGCACTTCAGGAACACCGTGGCACAGAATGAGCTCTAGTCTGTATCCAGAACTTCCAGAGCTGTTCCAGAGGGTGAGGACGAGTTCACACTGGTGTTTGCCGTGGGCTGTGCCAGGGTTCCCTGGGGGTGCAGGATGGGAGGAATGGATGTGACCCTATGGAATGACCTTGACTTCCCCTGCCACATTTTAGGAGAAGTTGGCCACAAAGGGGCACAATCCAACTGAACAGACTTTAATTCAAATGAACGAATACCACTGACCATTTGCTGTAACTGAAGACATGACCTAGGGAATAGAGTTCTGCTCTGTGAACTGTGTCATCCAATGGGGTCTACATAGGTGCTGTTCCTAAGAATCCTAAAAAAGAGTAAGGTGTGAACCGTTAGAGAGGCAGGTCCACCTCTGGTGAATTGAAACAGGGACAAGTTATATCCAGGTAGCAGGACCAGGGAAGGCTTTCTGGACACACCTCAGGATTTTAGAGGGGTGCTTCACTTCTAAAGAAGGTATAATCTTCTCCCACATGCCTCCGCATGCAAAGCTACAGAAAACAATTTGGAAGCCCGCACCAATCTACACGTGGACCTGAGCTAGCTCACAGATCCACATGCTACCCTCACAGATCCATGCATCACCCTCACAAATCAGTCCTAGATCTACAGGTGGATCTGAGTCAAGTGGGGATTTGGACTACTTGTCTTCTCCCAAGCGCAATTCAGAGGCTCAGTTCAAATTAAGAGTACCTGGTTTGGTCAAAATAGATCCAGGTGACCTCTGTGGATCTCCATATGCCTGGGCTTTGCTCATTGTCGAAAGGCAGAGGGGTTTTTTTGCAGGACAGGATGAGTGAAAGGAAAAAGAAATAGGAGTGGTTTGGTTGTGACATGGTTCCTGGTTTTTCAGACCTCTGGGTTCTGAGGGGTTGGCCTTGAACACCACAAGAGGAGGCATTCCAGACTAAAGGCAAAGGTTTTGCCTTTTGAGAGGTTGTAGGTCTCTGGACTAAGGCAGGGTGATTGCAGATGAGCTGAGAACCTTGGGGCTGAGAAGTCCAGCTCTCCTCCCAGGCCCCCTTGCTCGCTGTCTGACAGCCCAGGGCAGTGAGCCCCAAAGGAGGGTATCTCTGAGAGAGTGTGTCCTCGTGAAAGTCTTCAGTGACTTATGCTGGACCATATGCCCCTGGGAACTGGGGAATGAAGGAAAGACTGGAGGAGGGAAGATGTGGAGGTCCTGCATGCTACCAGGGTTTCTAAAAGCCAGCAGGATCTGGGCAGTAGTGTCAACACAAACTCACTTGTACCTCCAATTTCTTGAGGCCTGGGAAATATTTAGTTGCACAAGGAATGGTTTATGATATCCTACCTAAAGTCAGCAAGTGCCCATTGCTTGTAGAGAAGAACTTAAACTTCCTCCTAAATTAAGACATTCAGCCACTTTAGATGGAACCTTTAAGCCCACGCTCAGATTGCATTTCAAGATCCCATATTCTGTCTTTACGTGCTGTTCACCAGATTCTGTGAAAATCCCAAATGTAGAATTTGGATTCTTTGGTAAGAACTTCTGGGGAGGCCAGCATGGCTTTAACTGAATTAAAGTCCTATCACATAGTGTTTATCATCAGTTATATATTGAACCTTGAATGTGGTAGATGTTTAATTCTTATTCATTTGGCTTGATTTAACATTTTAATCTAATGCATATGTTTTCTTTTTAAAAAATTATATTAAGCCCTGAGGTTTGCATTTCATATACCCATGAAGACAAGTGACATTCTCCCTTCCTAAACACTTTCTTTCTACCTCTCCAGCCTTTAAACTACTAAGGGACCCTCTTGTCTGTTTACTTACCACAAGGTAAGTAAATAAAAACTCTCATATAGGCTTAAATGTAGCAGGAAGGAGAAAAGGCATGAAACTCCCTTTGGTGCCAGATCTCATTTTCATATTTCCCTGCCTCCTTCTCCTTTCCCTATTTCTTTACATGCCCTTCTAACCAGAAAACTGTACGAAATGGAAACCCTTTACTTGTCCTGGGTCTCTCTTCCAAATTTCTCACTTGGTAAATGCCATATTTCTTTTGGTATGACTTCCCATCTGCAAAGACATGCTAAATCCAAGATGAAATTAACACAGGCTGTTTATTCACAAACTTGCAGCAAGGGAATCCATCTGCCATCACTTTCATTTCAGCAGGAGTTCAAAGGTGTTAGAAAAGAAAGCAAGTTTTATAGAATAAAAAGAAATACTGGGACAAGATTTTGACTGCCAGTCTCTCTGCTAAGGTGGGACGTGAAAGTGGCAAAGATCTTCTAATTGGTCTCGAGGCACATCCAGTGGTTCTCTGTCATCTGCAAAGGGGCAAGTGAGCAGTTTGGAGACATTTCAACAATAGAATGGTTGTTTAGTGGTGGGGCAAATGGCCCATTGGAAAAACAGCCAGTGCCTTTGGCTAGCTATTTCCTGGAACAATTCGAGGCTGATAGGTGCTCTTTTCTGGTCCTTATGAGAAGAAGCTGACCACCACGGCCGAAAGTTTCTCACATCAATAGGCAGCAATGGTAAAATATGTTTAATACTCTTTTACTGGAAAACAAATAGCTGACATCTTGATTCTAAACTGATGCCTGTAATAATAATTGGGAAATGTATTCATTAAAATAATTTATACTTCCTTTTAAATGTGCCACTCCACTTGGTTCCATAAAGGTTTCCCTTTATCAAAATGTCCAGCCCCACCCTTTCAGTTGGTCAGGATCAAGTAAACACGTCCTTTACGATTTTCCTTCTTGTCCTCTGTAGCTCCGACTTGGGATGCCGCCCAGCCCTTCCTATGCATCTCTCTGTTCACCTTCTGCACCTGCAGATGGGCTTTTCTCTAGCCTCAGTTACTCTCCCCTGAACTCCTCCATCCTTCGTTAGGCTTGCTCAGAGTGGTTGGGCTCAGGAGGTCCTGAGGAGGCCCTTTCTGTCTTGCTTTGATGACCACCATCTGGAAGGGATCACTTTCATATTTCCAAGGAGAATGTCCTACAGCATGGATCCTGAAGAAAAGCCCACGCCCAACCGTCATAGGCTTTCCCACCTCCATAGATGAAGTGCCCTCCTGCTATCCCTGCCTACCTCTACAATCTTGGCTTCCTGTCCCAGCATCAACCATAACCTCAACCAAGAAAATGTCAGTTGTGATGCTCTTTCCCATCAGGGAAAGCGCCACCTCCACCCACTACAATGTGACCTTAGTTCCTGGTGTCCTTCAAGACAAATTAAATAAGAACACAGCAGTTCAGTGTCAGTACATCCAGGTTAATCAGTCTTAAGAAGGAGCAAGGGTTTGACCTCAAATAGGACAATGTACTATAGGAGCTCTAATGTGCAAGGACTTTTATAAACAGTATTTTGAATCCTGCTAACAGGACTGCAAGGTAGGTGGCATTAACCTCATTTTACAGATGAGGAAACTGAGGTGCAAAGAGGTGAAATAACAAGCCCAATTTTATTCAACTGGAAAGGCGCTGAGTCAGAATTTGAACTCAGCTCTTTCCACTTCTAAAGCCTCTGTTCTTTTCACATAACTAAGGGCAATGTCAGATGTGATTTAAATAGCCATTCTCTATCTATCCTTTTGCTGTGGATTCTATATATTAACACCTCTCTCTTAGCAATATCTAGTGTCCCCTCCCTAACATGAATTCTCAGAGTCAGAAACCTCCTTCTTCTCTCCACTCCAACTTCACCCCCTCGTAATCCCCTTTCTCTCTTCTCTTCCTTGTCCTCCTTTATTTCCTAAATTGAGAACAATGGTTGTGTTTTCCTAACCAGTTGCAAACCTTACTTATGAGAAGTGACTGGCAGGATGATTAAGGGGTCAGTCCCTTGTCTTTTCCTAAAAGCATTTTTCTTTCCAAGGAAACCAACGTGGCTGTCACTGATCCCAGTTTCTGGTACAGCTTAATTTCTTTTAAAAATGTCAGTGGTCAAGGGCTGTGTCCAAATAAATCCTGAAACTGTGAGCACAAGTTACAGGTCCCTGGGGAAGAAAAGTTGCCTAATTGGGCGGCCAGCTTCCAAAAGTCCCCCTGGTAATCCTTCCTCGTGACTGCTTCTCTTTTACAAAATAGTTTCCAGAAGAGTTTGGAAATTGCCTTCTGAGGTTTCAGAGAGCACCTATCATGAAATATACTCCACTAGCAAAATTATCTGAAACAAATTGTTACCGGAAGCACTGAGTGTAGGTCTTGTATCCAAATGTTAGGAATGTGCTTACTAATGGTGGCCCTGTATAGCAGTGCAGGGGAGTAATCAGTTTATACATCTATTAGATGTGAGGTTTTTTTCTTTCTTTTTATTTTTAAATCAACTCAAGGACTACTTTTACAAGCAAAGAACTGAAATAAGTTGTCTGGATAATGCAAGTTAAACAATCTACTATGGAAATAGGAAAGGAACACCACAGCCTCCAGTAGACCAGCTCTCAGTATAAACCAAATTCCGAGACGATAGCTCAGATCTCCCCTATCCTGGTAATCTGGGCAAACTCCTTAACACTTTTGTGTCCTCCTTAACTCTGTCCTTTTCTCCGTCTATATAGCACCATTTATAACTCAGTGGTTCAAAAAGTGTTTGATAAATTTTCTGAATGAAAAGCCCCCATTTCCTCCCAGAGTTTGCCAGTCCTGTTCTAGAGCTTCTTTCTTTGACATCCTGGGAAGAGATGGAGAAAGAGTGTTCCTATCTTGGTTTCCAGAGTTGTCACACAGATTTCAGTCCATCATTGACTTGGCTTCTTTTATTTCAAGTTGTGGCCTTGAAAGTT
Source organism: Oreotragus oreotragus (assembly GCA_006410675.1). Lineage (NCBI taxonomy): Eukaryota > Metazoa > Chordata > Mammalia > Artiodactyla > Bovidae > Oreotragus > Oreotragus oreotragus. The sequence continues at coordinate 136,055 of SJYX01005118.1, forward strand.
TTAGAAATGGGAAAGCAAGAAATGCCATACTTAGAGAAAGTAAAGGAATTCAGTGGTTTGTAGGGATTATTATCATTGGTTCTCTGAATATTAGCTCTGGATCAGTGGTGACTCAGTTTTATATACAAGTTTTTGTATATCCCTTGGCCATAAAGGAACTGTAATCCATTTGCCTGGATACCCTCTAGTCTTCCTTCTGGATTTGAACATTTGCAGAGTGAAATCTCAGTTCTAACAGTGTATGCCTTAGGAGAAAAAAAAATGCCTGGATTATAAAATATTTCCACTATAAAAGCAAGTATACCCAAACCTGATTGAAGCTGATAGAAGTGAACATATACGTCTAAAAACTGACCTGTAATTATAATTATAGATGTCAACAAGGTTGCCAGATATAAGGTCAACAACAAAAAATCAATAGCATTTCTCTACAGCAGCAAATCAACTCAAAATACAATCAGAAATCAGATAAAAATTATAAAATACACAGTACTTAGCAAAGAAAGTTTAAAACTAAACTTGCTAAAGGATTTTAAAAATTATGATTAAAAAGATATTTCATTCTCTTGGATGGGACAACTTAGTCTTGTTAAAATAAAGGTCAATTCTTGCCAAAATAATGCAATATCAATTAAAATTCCAGCTAGATTTTTGGATGAAAATAGTAAAGTTATTTTAAAATGCATTTGAAATGATGTCAGAGGTGACAGATTAGCAGGTCCCAGCCTTTGTCCTCCCTACAAAAACAATGTAACAATGAAGCTTGCTCTGGAAGAGCTCCACATTACAATTAAGAAGCTGCAGTAACACAATGGAGATCAAAAATTGAAGATGAGCACATAGAAAATGTAGAAAGCATTTTTACCTGTTCAATTTCATCCCCCATCCTGGCACAGCACAGCAAAAGAGAAATCCCCTCAAGAATCCCTTACCACCTTGAGGGAAAAAGCAAGACATCAGAAGCCCTTGGCATGACCAGGGACACTGCTGATATGGCACCTGATGGTGAGTCTAGCTAACAAACATGCTCAGCGTTCATGCCACTGCACCCCCTGAAGTAGGAGTGTGTTTCCCTGTACCACCGCCCATACACATACAGCAAGGATGCCCATTCTCATCACTCCAATTCAGCATAATCATGCAAGTCCTAGACAAAGCAATTAGACAAGAAAAATAGATAAAAGGCCATACAAGTTGGAAGGGAAGAGGTAACATTATCTCTGTTGGAAGATGACTTGCTATTATATAAAAGTCCACTAAAGACTACACCAAAAATCTATTAGAACTAACAAATTCAGTAAGATTCAGGATATATAATCAACATGCAAAAGTCAGTTGCTTATCTATACAAGAACAACAAACTGTTTTAAAGGAAATTAAGAAAATTCCATTCACAACACTAAAAATAATGAAATATGTAGGAATAAATTTAACCGAAGAGTTGAAGATCTTTTACATTGAAAATTATAAAATGCTGGTGAAGGAAATTGAAGAAGACACAGATAAGTGGAAAATATTTTGTGTCCATGGACTGGAGGAATTAATATTGTGAAAATATCCATATTAACAAAAGTAATCTGCAGATACAATGTAGTCCTATCAACTTCCCAATAATATTTTTTCAGAAATAGGAAAAATATTTTAAAATGTATATAAAATCACAAAAGACCTCAAATAGTCAAAGCAACCTTGATCAAGAAGAACAAATCTGGAGGCATCACACCTCATGATTTCAAAATATTCAAAACTACAGTAATAAAGCTTCCCTGATAGCTCAGATGGTAAAGAATCCATGTGCAATACAGGAGACTCAGGTTCGATCCCCAGGTCGGGAAGATCCCCTGCAGAAGGGAATTGTAACCCACTCCAATATTCTTGCCTGGAGAATTCCATGGACAGAGAAGCCTGGTGGGCTATAGTCCAAGGGGTCACAAGAGCTGGACATGACTGAGTGACTAGCGCACACGCACTGACATAAAAAACAGACATATAGACCAGCAGAGAACCCAGAAATAAATCCACACATCTACAGTCAACTCATCTTTGACAAAGGTACCAAAAACACACTCTAGGGAAAAGAGAGTCTCTTCAGTATATGATGCTGAAGAAAATGGATATCCACGTTCAGAATGAAATTAGACCCTTATCTCATACCACATACAAAAATCAATTGAAGACTGAAATGTAAGACCAGAAATCATAAAACTGCCAAAAGAAAGCATAGGGAAAGGACTTCTTGGCATCGATCTGGCCGGTGAATTTTACATTTTAAGTATAACATTAGGTGGGAGGGGGGTTCATATTTGGGAGTTCGTGTACACCCGTGGCAGATTCATGTCAATGTATGCCAAAACCAATAGAGTACTGTAAAGTAAAATAAAGTAAAATGGAAGATCTAATTTAAAAAAAAGATAATAAAAAAAAATAAAAGAAACAGCAGCAGAGGTAAAAATAAACAAAGGGGACTGACTCAAATTAAAAGTCTTCTGTGGTGCCTTCCAGGTGGCCCAGTGGTTGAAGAAAAACAATCCTCCTTGTAATGCAGGGAACACGGGTTCTATCCCTGGTCTGGGAACGAAGACCCACATGCCACTGAGCAGCTAAGCCTGCACACTGCAAGCAACTACTGAGCCTGCACACTCCATGGCCCAAGTGCCGTAAGCCACCACAACTGAGTCTGTGTACTGAAACTAAAGATCCCATGTGATGCAACTAAGACCTGACCCAGTCAAATAAGTAAATAATAGGCTTCTGCATAGCAAACAACAAAATGAAGAGGCATCTTATGGAACAGGAGAGAGTCTGTGTACCTAATAACTAAGAAGTATCCAACTCTTTATGACCCCATGGACTGCAACCCAGCAGGATTCCCTGTCCATGGAATGTTCCAGGCAAGGATACTGGAGTGGGCTGCTATTTCCTCCTCTAGGGATGGAACCCTCATTGCCTGAAGCAATTCTTTATCATGCAGGCAGATTCTTTACCACTGCAGCACCTGAAAAGTTATCTATAAACTATATCTGATTGTGAGTTAATATCAAAAATATATAAAGGACTCCTAAAACACAACAGCAAGGAAACAACCCAATTCAAAAATGAGCAAAATTCCTGAATACATATTTCTCAAAAATAAAACATACAGATGGCCAACAATAAAAAAGTGATCAATATAACTAATCATCGGGAAAATGTAAATCAAAACCTCAATGAGCTATCATCTCGCAACCTGTTAGAATGGCTATTATGAAAAAGAACAAAGATAAGCATTAACAAGAATGTGGAGAAATGAAAATCTTCGTAGACTGTTGGAGGGGATGTAAACAGATGCCTCCATGATGGAAGAGAGTATGAAGGTTCCTCAAAAAATTAAAAATGTAACTGTCTTAGGATCCTGCAATCCCACTTCTTGGTATGTATCTAAAGGAAATTAAATCAGTATCTCAAAGATATGGGACTTCCCTGGTGGCTCAGAGGGTTAAGCGTCTGCCTTCAATGCAGGAAACTTGGGTTCAATCCCTGGGTCGGGAAGATCCCCTGGAGAAGGAAATGGCAACCCACTCCAGTACTCTTGCCTGAAAAATCCCATGGACGGAGAAGCCTGGTAGGCTACAGTCCATGGGGTTGCAAAGAGTCGGACACGACTGAGCAACTGTTGGAGGGGATGTAAACAGGTGCCTCCATGATGGAAGAGAGTATGAAGTTTCCTCAAAAAATGAAAAATGGACTGTCTTAGGATCCTGCAATCCCACTTCTCAGTATGTATCTAAAGGAAATGAAATCAATATCTCAAAGATATAGCTACACTCCCATGTTCACAGCAGCATTATTAATAATAGCCAAGATATGGAAACTACCTGAATGTCTATGTCTATATGCTTAGCTGCTCCAACTCTTTGTGAGCCCATGAACTATAGCCTGCCAGGCTCCCCCATCCATGGGATTCTCCAGGCAAGAATACTGGAGTGGGTTGCCATGCTCTCCTCCAGGGGATCTTCCCAGCCCAGGGATTGAACCCAGGTCTTCTTCACTGCAGGCAGATTCTTTGCCAACTAGGCTACCAGGGAAGCCCCTTTGTGTCTATATGTCTATAGATGGGTAAAGAAAATGTGATATATATATATATATACACACACATACGCACACACACATATATATATATATGATTGTTGTTCAGTCACTATGTTGTGTCCAACTCTTTGTGACCCCATGGACTGTAGCACAAGAGGCTTCCCTGTCTTTCACTATCTCCCAGAGCTTGCTCAAGCTCATGTCCATCAAGTTGGCAGTGCATGGCAACCATTTCATTCTGTTTCCCCCTTCTCCTGCCTTCAATCTTCCTCAGCATCAGGGTCTTTTCCAATGTGTCAGTTCTTCTCCTCAGGCAGCCGAAGTATTGGAGCTTTAGCATCAGTCCTTCCAATGAATATTTAGTGTCAATTTCCTTTAGGATTAACTTATTTGATCTCCTTGCAGTCCAAGGGACTCTCAAGAGTCTTCTTCAGTACCAGAGTTCGATAGCATCAACTCTTTGGCAATCAACTTACATATTTGTCTACATGGACCTTTGTTGGCAAAGTGATGTCTCTGCTGTTTAATATGCTGTCTAGGTTTGTCATAGCTTTTCTTACAAGGAGAAAGCATCTTTTAATTTTGTGGCTGCAGTGATCCTGGAACCCAAGAAAATAAAATCTGCCACTGTTTCCATTTATTTGCCATGAAGTTAAGGGATCAGATACGATGATCCTAATTTTTGGAAAGTTGAGTTTTAAGCCAGTTTTTCACTCTTTTCTTTTACCTTCATCAAGAGGCTCTTTAATTCCTCTTCACTTTCTGCCATTAGGGTGGTATCATCAGCCTATTTTGTTATTGATACTTCTCTTGGAAATCTTGATAGCAGCTTGTGCTTCATCTAGCCTGGCATTTCACATGATATACTCTGCATGTAAGTTAAATAAGCAGGATGATCATATACAGCCTTGACATACTCCTTTCCCAGTTTGGAACCAGTCCATTGCTCTGTGTCTGGTTCTAACTGTTGCTTCTTGACCTGAATACAGGTTCCTAAGGAGGTAGGTCAGGGGATCTGTATTCCCATCTCTTTAAGAATTTCCCACAGTTCATTGTAATCCACATTGCCAAAGTCTTTCCCATAGTCAACGAAGCAGAAGTAGGTATTTTTCTGGAATTCTCTTGCTTTTTATATAATCCAACAGATTCTGACAATTCTGTGATATATATATATCTTACTCAATATTTGAAAAGAAGGAAATCCTGCCACTTCAACAACATGGATGAACCTGAAGAGTTATGGTAAGCCAAATAAGCCACAGAAAGACAAATATATCCTCATCTCAATTATATGTGAAATATAAAATAGGCAGATTCAAATAGCAAAGNTATAATCCAACAGATTCTGACAATTCTGTGATATATATATATCTTACTCAATATTTGAAAAGAAGGAAATCCTGCCACTTCAACAACATGGATGAACCTGAAGAGTTATGGTAAGCCAAATAAGCCACAGAAAGACAAATATATCCTCATCTCAAATATATGTGAAATATAAAATAGGCAGATTCAAATAGCAAACAGTGACATGGTGTTTGCCTGAGCCTGGGGGCGGGGTGGGGGGGGCGGGGAGGAGGAATAGGAAATTAGTCAAGGTGTACAAAATTTTAGCTATACAAGATGGATAACCTCTGGAAATCTAATCTACAGTAACACGAATATAGTTAGCAGTATTGTATTGTATAGTATAAACTTGCTAAGAGGGTACCTCTTAAGTGTTCTCACCACACACAGAAAAGTAAAAGCAGTAACTCTGTGAGGTAATGCATATGTTAATTAGCTTGATTTTGGCAATTATTTCACTATCTGTATGTATATCAAAACATCAAGTTGTACACCTTAAACATATATAATTTTCATTTGTCACTAACACCTCAATAAAAATGGGGGAAGAAAATGCATGTGGAAGAGTATATTCTGCCATAAATAGCTGTCAACTTGTATAAAAGGAATCAAAGAGAAGAAATAAAGTTTGTCCTGTCAGCTATGATCATATTACAAGCTCTAGTAACAAAAATAGTATGGTACTAGTGTAAGCAAATAAATAGAATAAAATAAACTAAATGCTGAGAGTAGGCTCATGAATTTGTGCAAACCAATTTTTTTTTGTATAGCTCTTCTGTGTATTCTTGCCACTTCTTAATATCCTCTGCTTCTGTAGGTCCTTTATTTTGTCCATTTCTGTCCTTTATTGTGCCCACCTTTGCATGAAATATTCCCTTGGTATTTCTAATTTTCTTGAAGATGGGCACAGTAAAGGACAGAAATGGTATGGACCTAACAGAAGCAGAAGATAGTAAAAAGAGGTGGCAAGAATACACAGAAAAACTATGCAAAAAAAGATCTTAATGGCCCAGATAACCACGATGATGTGATCACTCACCTAGAGCCTGATATCCTGGGATGTGAAGTCAAGTGGGCCTTGGGAAGCATCACTATGAACAAAGCAGGTGGAGGTGATGAAATTGAACTATTTCAATTCCTAAAAGATGATGATGTTAAAGTACTGCACTCATTATGTCAACAAATTTGGAAAACTCAGTGGTGGCCACAGGACTGGAAAAGGTCAGTTTTTATTCCAATCCCAAAGAAGGACAATGCCAAAGAATGTTCAAAGAACTGCAGAATTGCACTTATTTCAGACGCTAGCAAAAGTAATGATCAAAATTCTCCAAGCTAGGCTTCAATAGCACATGAGCCATGAACTTCCAGATGTTCAAGTTGGATTTAGAAAAGGCAGAGGAACCAGAGATCAAAATGTCAACATCTGTTGAATCATAGAAAAAGCAAGAGAGTTCCAGAAAAACATCTACTTCTGCCTTATTGACTATGCCAAAGCCTTTGACTGTGTGGATCACAACAAACTGTGGGAAATTCTGAAAGAGATAGGAATACCAGACCACCTTACCTGCCTCCTAAGAAATCTGTATGCNATCATAGAAAAAGCAAGAGAGTTCCAGAAAAACATCTACTTCTGCCTTATTGACTATGCCAAAGCCTTTGACTGTGTGGATCACAACAAACTGTGGGAAATTCTGAAAGAGATAGGAATACCAGACCACCTTACCTGCCTCCTAAGAAATCTGTATGCAGGTCAAGAAACAACAGTTAGAACCAGACATGGAAAAACATACTGGTTCCAAATTGGGAAAGGAGTATATCAAGGCTATATATTGTCACCCTGCTTATTTAACTTCTTTGCAGAGTACATCATGCAAAATGCCAGGCTGGATGAAGCACAAGCTGAAATCAAGATTGCCTGGAGAAATATCAATAACCTCAGATACGCAGATGACACCACTCTTATGGCAGAAAGTGAAGAAGAACAGACGAGCGTCCTGATGAAAGTGAAAGAGAGTGAAAAGGCTGACCTAAAACTCAACATTCAAAAAACCAAGTTCATGGTATCCAGTCCCATCGCTTCATGGTAAATAGGTGGGGAAACAATGGAAACAGTGACAGACTTCATTTTCTTGGGCTCCAAAATCACTGCAATTGTTGACTGCAGCTGTGAAATTTAAAAAAATTGCTTGTTTTTGGAAGAAAAGCTATGACCAACCTATACAGCATATTAGAAAGCAGAGATATTTCTTTGCTGGCAAAGGCCTGTCTAGTCAAATATATGTTTTTTCCAGGAATCATGTATGGATGTGAGAGTTGGACTACAAAGAAACCTGAGCACCAAAGGATTGATGCTTTTGAACTGTGGTGTTGGAGAAGACTCTTGAGAGTTCCTTGGACTGCAAGGAGGTCCAACCACTCTAGCCTAAAGGAAATGAGTCCTGAATATTCATTGGAAGGACTGATGCTGAAGCTGATACTCCAATTCTTTGGCAACCTGATACAAAATACTGATTCATTGGGTAAGACCCTGATGTTGGGAAAGATTGAAGGCAGGAGGAGAAGGGGACAACAGAGGATGAGATGGTTGGATGGCATCACTGACCACTTGCATTGTCAGGCAGATTCTTTACCGCTGAGCCACCAGGGAAGGCTGATGAGGCAGTGTGTTTCAAATAAACAAGTGGGGATCATCTTTGTCCTTGAGTTGAGCAAACTCCCAGATGTTCTGGCCCACCTCTGATGCCTTAAATCACAATGCGTAGACCAAATCCATTCTGGCAGGATGAAAGGGGCCTTGCGCCCACTTGCCAGCAGAAGGCTTTACTTCTCCAGAAGACCCCTGAAACTCTGTTCCCAGTCAGGTAAAGGGCTCAGACTCCCTCCTGCTATGAACACACCACTGTGTCCAACTCCAAGGACTGCCAACTTCTGTGGCACTGACACATTGTTAGATTAAACATTCTTTGAAATAAGTGGGCCATCAGTTGCAACTGTTTGGGGGATGAGATCTTTTTTTGTTTGTTGGTTGATTATTTTTTTTTAAGGAATGTATTGTTGGAACAAAATTTTCACTCATTAGGAAGACAGTTTTTTCTTTTTCTGTTTTTTTTTTTTTTAACTTAAATTGACTAATTTTCTCTACTTTATCAGTTTGCCAACAGAGTCCAAGGCTAAGTCTTCCCAAAGTGACTGCTTTTAAAGTTTTGTGTTTCACATGACCCCCAAATCTTTTGGACCCTCTGGAGGCAGTGATAGAATAAAAAACACATGGGCTTTGGAATCACACAGGCTCTGGGGCCTGTCCGCCTCTGAATCTCTCCAGCTGTGATCTGGGATGAATCATTTCACTTCTCTTTTCCTCAGTTTCCTCTTTTAAAAGTTGTGGAAATAATGCCTACTCCATGGTATTGTCGTGAGGTTTAAATGACATAATGAAAAGAAAAATGCTTAGGGCCTGCTGTATTAAGTTCTCAAAGATAGTTCCTAGGGTTTGTTCATTCTGTATTATGTGGCACTGAGTCAGAGGTCAAAGTGAAATCGGCTTTCATTAACATTCAATCAGAAGAACTTGGACCAAATGGCCAATCTGGAAAATTTTATACGAAGTGTAAAGTGTAAATATTTGCAATACAAGTTGTTTTTTTGTTTGTGTTTTGTTTTTCTGGTGCTGTTGACATGTCTGCTTGGTTGATGTTTCTAAGTGGAACATGAAGCTTGAGTGGACATGTTGAGTCTTGCTACCCAAACTCAGTGGCCAGGTCGGTCTTTGCTCCTGGTCCGTGTACTGGCAGGTGAACAGTGCTGGGGCTCTACTTCCCTGACCCCGCCCATCAGAGACTGGCAGAAGGCGGAGGCTTCCCTGCTGGTGGTTCCCCACAGCTGCCAATGGAAGCACTGAGGGCCTTCCTCCACTGCCTGCATTTAGGAAGGAGTGCCTTCACTGCCCAAAAAGAGGCCAGGAAAGCTGTTTCCTCCCCTGAGCCCTCAAATATTGTACATTCTTCCCAGCAAATCAGGAGAGCTAAACTGTTCCTCTTTTCCTTTTTCAGATATACAAGGTTCAGACTATCTCTGCTGGTTCTGAAAATATACTTTGAGTTCATTTCGACCATCTGAAAGCACTTTCAAGTGACTTTCTCTATTATAGGTTACTAAAAATGGTCCATTCTGAAGGAGATCAGCCCTGGGATTTCTTTGGAAGGAACGATGCTAAAGCTGAAACTCCAGTACTTTGGCCACCTCATGTGAAGAGTTGACTCATTGGAAAAGACTCTGATGCTGGGAGGGATTGGGGGCAAGAGGAGAAGGGGACGACAGAGGATGAGATGGCAGGATGGCATCACTGACTCGATGGACTTGAGTGTGAGTGAACTCTGGGAGTTGGTGATGGACAGGGAGGCCTGACGTGCTGCGATTCACGGGGTTGCAAAGAGTTGGACATGACTGAGCAACTGAACTGAATTGAAAACGGTATAAGTCAATTAGCAAGCCTCGGAACAAAACTTAAATAGTTGCAGCAGATCCTGGTCAGTGTTGCCATGACTCATCTGGAGTGCAGAGATCTGACACGTGCACAGAGAGCCTTTGGCCCATCATCACTTTGACTGATTTTGCTGGGTCCCTTGAGTGGGTTTTGGCCAGCCAGACATAGCCCATGGTGGCACTTCAGTAAGCTGAGATCTCTCTTGGTTCCATGCCCAAGACAATGGGCCTTGCCTTCTATGTTAAACGTCCTTGCCTTGTTTCCAGAACTTCTTTTGCTCTCTCTTATCTCTGGATCTTTATACATGTTCTCCCCTCTTCCTGAAATACTTTCCCCAAAATCTTTCCTCCACATCATTTCTTTTCTCTGCCTTTGAAGATCCAATTAGTTGTAGAATACTTAGCTTGAATGTGACATCCTCTCAAAAGCCTCCCCTCTCCTCTCCCACCAGCAGTTTGGGATCTGCCTCTGGTCCCAGCACACCCTGACCCTCACCTGTCGGGGTGCTCACCATGGCATGCAGTAACCACATGCTCACATTTCTCCTTGAGCATAAGGGGAAACTTCCCTAGGAATCTGGCCAGCCAGGGCCATCTCCTTGTGGTTCCTGAGATGCTCAACACTCTTTCAGAGTCCAACTGATACAAGTGCTCATTGATGTGGGCCAAATTTCGCTCACTCTGAGCACACATGTTCCCAGCTAATTTTCAGTCTCTTCCAACTGAAAATCTGGGTTCTTGTAAATGGATTAAAATCTAAAATAGGGAAAAGATCAAAGATAAAGTAAAACAAAAAATACTATAGTAAGAGTTTCCGTCTACTCAACTTCTTAGGAGCTTTACATATGTACTTTCACATCCCTGGCCTTCTGGGACCTTGTTTGTTAAATGAAAATAATAATGTCTTAAAATTCTGAGGACATAAAGCTCTTTTGAGCTCCTGTAAGATATGGGTTTGATTCCATGAAGATGTAATATGATCAGTAGATAGGAAGAATAGTCAAGAACAACCCCCACCTGGTTCTTTTGCATCCTAGCGTTTCTGATGCTGTCTAAGCTTATGAAGGATAGCAAACAGGTAATAGTTTTAAATCAGCTCACATCCTTTTGGTTTTAGAAACATGTTCTTATTGGAAAGTATTTTGGGACCAGGGGTAAAATTTGGCCTGGGAGTTAAAAGGCAAAAGACATCTCAGATCCCAAGTAGTTTGATGATTTTAAGGTAGACAGGTTAGAGCTATGTGGATTGCATTCCTCATGAATTTTGTAAATTTTGAAATTAAAGGGAAAGTTCTCTAGGCATAATGTGTTTGCATTTGGTTTAATTAAAACTGTACAAAGGGTCTACCAAATGGTGATTCTGAAAGCAGAGGCAATTTCCCTTTGTTGAACTAGGATGGAGTTGCTCTTGAGGACAGTTTGCCAGTTCCTTACAAAACTAAACATACTCTTACCATATGATTTAGCAATCATACTCTTTTGTATTTACCAAAAGGAGTTTAAAACTTGCATCCATACAAAAACTTGTACAACCAGTGTTTATTGCAGCTTTGCTTATAATTGCTAAAACTTGGAAGCAACAAAAATGTCCTTCAGTAGGTGAACAGATAAACTGTGGTACATTCAGATAACAGAATATTACTCAGAGCTAAAAAGAAATGATCCATCAAACCATGCAAACACATGAAGGAATCTTAAGAGTTTCAGGAATCTTAATGACAAAGTGAGAGAAGCCAGTCTGAAGAGGCTACAGTGTGATTCCAGCTATACAAAATTCTGGCAAAGGTATAACTATGAAGACAATAAAAAAAGGGCAATGGTTACCAGAGCTCTTGGGGGGATGCGAGAAGGGATGAATAAGCAGGGCACAGAGGATTTTAGGACAGTAAAAATGCTCTGTAGGATACTGTAACATGGCTATATGTTATATACACTTGTCACAACTCACAGATGTACAACATTGAGAGTAAACTGTAATGTCACCTATGGACTTTGGGGGATTGTGATGGGTCAGTATAACGTGATTACAACAAGTGTACCACTCTAATGGAAGATATTGATAATGGGAGAGGCTATGTATAGATGGGGGCAAGGGGTATCTGAGGAAGCTTTGTACTTTCCCATCAATTTTCCTATGACTTCAAACTGCTCTAAAAAAATAAAGCCTTTTACAGCAAAGTAAATCAGCTATACATATACATATATCATCTCTTTTTTGAATTTCTTTCTGATTTATGTCAGCACGAGCGCCAAGTAGCATTCCCTGTGCTAATCTGTAGGTTCTCATTAGTTATCTATTTCATACATAGCAGTGTGTGTATACATGTCAATCCCAATCTCCCAGTTCTTACCACTCCCCCTTTTTCCCACTTGGTACACATACTTCTGTTTTCTACATCTGTGTCTCTATTTCTTCTTTGCAAATAATATCATCTATACAATTTTTCTAGATTCTACATATGTTTTGATATATGATATTTGCAGAAATTAACACAACATTGTAAAGCAAGTATATGCCAATAAAAATTAGTAAAAATAAATAAAGTCTTTAAGAAAAAGACAATGACAAGTTTTACCTGCTAGGGTTATTGTGAAAATTGAATCAGTCAATATTAATATGGAACCTTAGCACAACAACTAGAGTATATAGTAGCCGCTTGGTGGTATAGCATTTTAGCTAAGAAGCAATTCTTTTGTAACACAAAAAATAAACAAACAAAACAAATGATCGTTTGAAACACATACTAAACTTTAAATCAGACTGTGTTCTAGGAGCACAGGCTTCTCAGTAAGCTTCTTACCCCTGCTCACCTTTTACACACAAAATTCTCAACATTTTTATTAGAGTTTGATATAGGGAAAATCAGTGACCAGTAAACATGGACTTATTTGTCCATAAGGAAGCAAATAATGGCAATCAAAGGGCTAAAAGTAAAATGTCTTGGAAAAACGTGGTGGTGGTGGTGGTGGTGAGGCCATCTCATAAAATCAAAGGAAAGCAAGAGAGCTAAACATTAACAAGGATGAAAAGCAAATTAGCTCTAACCCTTTCAGGAGCAGGAACTACATGTTATCGGGAAAAATCATATAGCTCATTGACTGAAAAACTTAAAAAACAAATTCTGTAGATGACTGCACTGTTTAGTGTTGCGTATGAATATTCTGACTTTAATTTTTGGGGTTCTGATTTTACTTTTGGAGACTCCAAAAATCACTGCAGATGGTGACGGCAGCCATGAAATTAAGACACTCACTCCTTGGAAGATAAGTTGTGACTAACCTGCTGCTGCTGCTGCTAAGTCACCTCAGTCGTGTCCGACTCTGTGCGACCCCATAGATGGCAGCCCACCAGGCTCCCCCATCCCTGGGATTCTCCAGGCAACAATACTGGAGTGGGTTGCCATTTCCTTCTCCAATGCATGAAAGTGAAGAGTGAAAGTGAAGCCACTCAGTCATGTCCAACTCTCAGCAACCCCATGGACTGCAGCCCACCAGGCTCCTCCATCCATGGGATTTTCCAGGCAAGAGTACTGGAGTGGGGTGCCACTGCCTTCTCCAACAGCATATTAAAAAGCAGAGACATTACTTTGTCAACAAAGGTCCATCTAGTCAAAGCTATGGTTTTTCCAGTGGTCATGTATGGATGTGAGAGTTGGACTATAAGGAAAGGTAAGCAAGAATTGATGTTTTTCAACTGTGGAGAAGACTCTTGAGAGTCCCTTGAACTGCAAGGAGATCCAACCAGTCCATCCTGAGGAAAATCAGTCCTGAATGTCCATTGGAAGGACTATTGTTGAAGTTGAAACTCCAATAGTTTGGCCACTTGATTTGAAGAGCTGGCTCATTTGAAAAGACCCTGATGCTAGGAAAGATTGAAGGTGGGAGGAGAAGGGGACGACAGAGGATGAGATGGTTGGATGGCATTGCTGGCTCAATGTACATGGGTTTGAGTAAACTCCAGGAGTTGGTAATAGACAGGGAAGCCTGGCATGTTGCAGTTCATTGGGTCACAAAGAGTCAGGCATGACTGAGCGACTGAAGTGAACTGAACTAAATGAGTTACTTCGAGGAAGAGATTATCCTCCCTCTGGTTGGAAATGGCTTTGAGTAATGAGTCTCACATTTTGCTTCAAAAACATGATTGTCCTAAAATTTGAGGATGAAAACCGATAGAGGAAATGCTTGTTCATAAAAGTTTAATAATGTGCACTTGGGGCTCATTTGGTTACTTTTGAGTGATTAAGAATAATGAATTCTAAATGCTATTTCAAAATGATCATTTTTCTTAGTTACTGGCCTGGAAGGTGAATTTGTTTTACTTTAAGTATTGTTGATTATAAACTTCTCATGGGATTGCACCAGCAAAAGGACTAGATTTTTTTTTAATTGATTTTGAGTAGATGAAGTATAAAATCGAGTTAACAATTTGGGGGAAAAATCATTAAATACCAAAGTTTTTAGTGAGTCAAATATGTATAGTGTCACTTAGATGGCAGCTTTTTATTTCTGTTNGCTGGCTCAATGTACATGGGTTTGAGTAAACTCCAGGAGTTGGTAATAGACAGGGAAGCCTGGCATGTTGCAGTTCATTGGGTCACAAAGAGTCAGGCATGACTGAGCGACTGAAGTGAACTGAACTAAATGAGTTACTTCGAGGAAGAGATTATCCTCCCTCTGGTTGGAAATGGCTTTGAGTAATGAGTCTCACATTTTGCTTCAAAAACATGATTGTCCTAAAATTTGAGGATGAAAACCGATAGAGGAAATGCTTGTTCATAAAAGTTTAATAATGTGCACTTGGGGCTCATTTGGTTACTTTTGAGTGATTAAGAATAATGAATTCTAAATGCTATTTCAAAATGATCATTTTTCTTAGTTACTGGCCTGGAAGGTGAATTTGTTTTACTTTAAGTATTGTTGATTATAAACTTCTCATGGGATTGCACCAGCAAAAGGACTAGATTTTTTTTTAATTGATTTTGAGTAGATGAAGTATAAAATCGAGTTAACAATTTGGGGGAAAAATCATTAAATACCAAAGTTTTTAGTGAGTCAAATATGTATAGTGTCACTTAGATGGCAGCTTTTTATTTCTGTTCTGTGTTATCCTTGTTAGCACCTGTCTCTGAGATATGCCAGGTGCCTCAGACGCTCAGACACTGTAATGGTTTCCAAGGAGATGTTCTAACAAATTTAGTCAAAGTGGCATCGGAGTAAGCAGGTGTCTTACTAAGCAATGCTGAATCACCTCCTCTCTAAGGAGAGCTGATGCTTTAGTTTGGGGAGAAAAGAATTGCTATAGCAAACTGAATTCATTAAAAAATCGAAAAGGGTCCATGTATGGGCTGTATCTGATTGAAGGCCTTTCATAAGATGAGGGCAGTGAGCATATCAAAGCCCAGGATCATCAAATCATCAGTGCCTTCCCACCTGCTGGGAATGTCAGTGCCACAGGCACTGTTCTTTGTGGCCTTGGCCGCAGCTTTGGATCTTCTCAAAGAAGATCTTCTTCTTCTAGCCCTGAGGTGGCAACCACTCTGCAGACTTCAGCCAGTTTCACCCACAGCTGACAGCACCCACCTTGGGTCCTCGCATCCTTGCTACCTTCCCCAGAGCGTCTCTGGAAGTGTGGGGACACGGGGGAGACAGAAGCTAATTGACACTTGCTACCCACTTCCATTTTTTGAGTGACTGTAATTTCCTCAGAATATCCCAGAAGATGGAGCATAATGGTGGCTGACTCAATGTCCGCCCATCGACTTTTGTCCTTCCCTGTTTTGCTTCCTTGTCTCTCCTCTCCCTGGGATCCCTTTCTCAGTCAACTGCCTGCACATACACATCCGTCAGGCTTTGCTATGGAGAGAACACTGGCTAAGACAACCTCCAGAACTGTCATTTAAAATAAGCCTCCCAGGCTTTCTCAGGTCCCTAAACATGGCCAGATTTTTTTCTTGCTAGAACTCTTAAGTTCAGGGAATGATTAGAATCACTTTCTTTTCTCACAGATATTCAAACTTTTACATTTACAAACAAAATAATACAATTTTTCTGCAAATGACACTTTGTTTTCAGGGCTTGGTTATCTTGTTTAAGCATTTATATTTGAGTTCTTATTGTTTTGTAAGTCTAATACAACCTTCCAATAGAATCTTTAGCCACCTGACAGACATTCTGAACAGCTAATCAGCTCACCAACCTCATGAATAAGGTGGTAGCTGCTGCTGCTAAGTTGCTTCAGTCGTGTCTGACTCTGTGTGACCCCAGCCCACCAGGGTCCCCCATCCCTGGGATTCTCCAGGCAAGAATACTGGAGTGGGTGGCCATTTCCTTCTCCAGTGCATAAAAGT
>SJYX01005118.1:152319-194185 GCA_006410675.1 Oreotragus oreotragus
TGGGGTGCCACTGCCTTCTCCAACAGCATATTAAAAAGCAGAGACATTACTTTGTCAACAAAGGTCCATCTAGTCAAAGCTATGGTTTTTCCAGTGGTCATGTATGGATGTGAGAGTTGGACTATAAGGAAAGGTAAGCAAGAATTGATGTTTTTCAACTGTGGAGAAGACTCTTGAGAGTCCCTTGAACTGCAAGGAGATCCAACCAGTCCATCCTGAGGAAAATCAGTCCTGAATGTCCATTGGAAGGACTATTGTTGAAGTTGAAACTCCAATAGTTTGGCCACTTGATTTGAAGAGCTGGCTCATTTGAAAAGACCCTGATGCTAGGAAAGATTGAAGGTGGGAGGAGAAGGGGACGACAGAGGATGAGATGGTTGGATGGCATTGCTGGCTCAATGTACATGGGTTTGAGTAAACTCCAGGAGTTGGTAATAGACAGGGAAGCCTGGCATGTTGCAGTTCATTGGGTCACAAAGAGTCAGGCATGACTGAGCGACTGAAGTGAACTGAACTAAATGAGTTACTTCGAGGAAGAGATTATCCTCCCTCTGGTTGGAAATGGCTTTGAGTAATGAGTCTCACATTTTGCTTCAAAAACATGATTGTCCTAAAATTTGAGGATGAAAACCGATAGAGGAAATGCTTGTTCATAAAAGTTTAATAATGTGCACTTGGGGCTCATTTGGTTACTTTTGAGTGATTAAGAATAATGAATTCTAAATGCTATTTCAAAATGATCATTTTTCTTAGTTACTGGCCTGGAAGGTGAATTTGTTTTACTTTAAGTATTGTTGATTATAAACTTCTCATGGGATTGCACCAGCAAAAGGACTAGATTTTTTTTTAATTGATTTTGAGTAGATGAAGTATATAATCGAGTTAACAATTTGGGGGAAAAATCATTAAATACCAAAGTTTTTAGTGAGTCAAATATGTATAGTGTCACTTAGATGGCAGCTTTTTATTTCTGTTCTGTGTTATCCTTGTTAGCACCTGTCTCTGAGATATGCCAGGTGCCTCAGACGCTCAGACACTGTAATGGTTTCCAAGGAGATGTTCTAACAAATTTAGTCAAAGTGGCATCGGAGTAAGCAGGTGTCTTACTAAGCAATGCTGAATCACCTCCTCTCTAAGGAGAGCTGATGCTTTAGTTTGGGGAGAAAAGAATTGCTATAGCAAACTGAATTCATTAAAAAATCGAAAAGGGTCCATGTATGGGCTGTATCTGATTGAAGGCCTTTCATAAGATGAGGGCAGTGAGCATATCAAAGCCCAGGATCATCAAATCATCAGTGCCTTCCCACCTGCTGGGAATGTCAGTGCCACAGGCACTGTTCTTTGTGGCCTTGGCCGCAGCTTTGGATCTTCTCAAAGAAGATCTTCTTCTTCTAGCCCTGAGGTGGCAACCACTCTGCAGACTTCAGCCAGTTTCACCCACAGCTGACAGCACCCACCTTGGGTCCTCGCATCCTTGCTACCTTCCCCAGAGCGTCTCTGGAAGTGTGGGGACACGGGGGAGACAGAAGCTAATTGACACTTGCTACCCACTTCCATTTTTTGAGTGACTGTAATTTCCTCAGAATATCCCAGAAGATGGAGCATAATGGTGGCTGACTCAATGTCCGCCCATCGACTTTTGTCCTTCCCTGTTTTGCTCCCTTGTCTCTCCTCTCCCTGGGATCCCTTTCTCAGTCAACTGCCTGCACATACACATCCGTCAGGCTTTGCTATGGAGAGAACACTGGCTAAGACAACCTCCAGAACTGTCATTTAAAATAAGCCTCCCAGGCTTTCTCAGGTCCCTAAACATGGCCAGATTTTTTTCTTGCTAGAACTCTTAAGTTCAGGGAATGATTAGAATCACTTTCTTTTCTCACAGATATTCAAACTTTTACATTTACAAACAAAATAATACAATTTTTCTGCAAATGGCACTTTGTTTTCAGGGCTTGGTTATCTTATTTAAGCATTTAAATTTGAGTTCTTATTGTTTTGTAAGTTTAATACAACCTTCCAATAGAATCTTTAGCCACCTGACAGACATACTGAACAGCTAATCAGCTCACCAACCTCATGAATAAGGTGGTAGCTGCTGCTGCTAAGTTGCTTCAGTCGTGTCTGACTCTGTGTGACCCCAGCCCACCAGGGTCCCCCATCCCTGGGATTCTCCAGGCAAGAATACTGGAGTGGGTGGCCATTTCCTTCTCCAGTGCATAAAAGTGAAAAGCGAAAGTGAAGTTGCTCAATTGTGCCCGACTCTTAGTGACCCCATGGACTCCAGACAACCAGGCTCCTCCGTCCATGGGATTTTCCAGGCAAGAGTACCGGAGTGGGTTGCCATTGCTTTCTCCATAAGGTGGTGGAGCTGAAAGTAAATCGATAGGAAATAGCTTCTCATTAGTAGAGCTTTGGGATCTCATGATTCAGAAGACCGAGAAGGGAGGAAGCAGTGGTTTGTGGGCCAGGATGAAGAAAAATATCTTGTTAAAGAAATCAGGGCCCCATTTATTACCAGATTTCACTGTGGGTACATTTTGTCTGAACACTTGGTGTCATCTGCATTGCAAGGCACTGTTTATGATATACTTACTAAGTTGGTGGGACTGTGCTATGTCCTATGGGACAAAAACATAAAATTTTCAGTCAGTGAACTTGTAATTTAATAGAGAAAAAATTATTAGGAAACAAGGTTTGACAATAAACAAAATCAAAGCCTAAACTTGGTAGAGAGAGTGAGTTCTCTGTGAATTAATAACAAAGATACAATGAGTGAGGGTAGAAGTTTTGCTCAGGAAGAATGTTCAGAAGACACATACATTAAGTTTGTTATTGTTTGGCCAGTAAGTCATGTCCAACTCTTCCACCCCATGGACTGCAACACTCCAGGCTCCTCTGTCTTCCACTGTCTCCCTGAGTTTGCTCAAACTTACCTCCTTTGAGTTAGTGATGCCATGAAACCACCCCAACCTCTGTCGCCCCCTTCTCCTCCTTCAATCTTTCCCAGCATCAAGGTCTTTTCCAATGAATTGGCTCTTTGCATCAGGTGGCCAATGAATTGAAGCTTCAGCTTTTGGTATCGGTCCTTCCAATGAATAGTCAGTGTCGATTTCCTTTAAAATTGATTGGTTTGATCTTGCTGTTCAAGGACTCTCAAGAGCCTTTTCTGGCACCACAATTCAAAAACATCAGTTCTTCTATGCTCACCCTTCTTTATGGTCCAACTCTCACATTCATACATGACTACATGCACTAAGTTGCTGCTGCTGGTGCTGCTAAATCACTTCAGTCATGTCCAACTCCATGTGACTCCATCAATGGCAGCCCACCAGGCTCCCCCATCCCTGGGAGTCTCCAGGCAAGAACACTGGAGTGGGTTGCCATTGCTTTCTCCATGCACAAAGTTAGGAATGGCTAATTTTTGGTCGGTAGAGAGGTAAAGGAAGTTACTCTAGGCAGTGAGAAGAGCATGAAAGATGCCATAAAAATAAACCCATCCTTTCAGCTGTTTGCATCTACTTTGAGCTAAGCATCCTACCTCGTTCTGGGAATATAATGATAAATGAGATTTGCTTAGTTCTCACCCTCTGGAGCTTGAAGACTTGGGGGATTAGTGAAGGAACTTGGTCTGCACTGAGCTAAAGAAGCATGTTGCTCTGAGGAGACCACTGACAAACAAAAGAGATGATGATTTTATGAGAAAAAAATATTATAAATTTTTATATATGAGGTATAAAATGTGACAATTGAGGATAAAAGTCACATTTTATCATTCTTATATTTCAAGTTCTATAGTATATGTTTCTTTCTCTGAAGAACTAAGTTTAATTAGCAGACAGCTGTCTCTTTGATCAATTTTTTTTTCTTTCCAGAAAAAAAAAATGAGGACAAAATTGTATTTTGGTATTCAGGGTTTCTCATTTATTATTTTCCTCATCAGGGCCTCCATAGATGTACATCTCTATCTACCAATAAAAGTTTTTTTCAATAAAAGCCTGGCTTTAGGTTTTAGATAAGTAGCAGCTTAGGAGGTTCTCAAGCAAATTTATGCTCAAATACTCTCTGATTACCATAACTTTTCATCATGTAATTTCAAATTGTAGATAAAATAAAGCAATCAGATATAAAGTGATAAAGATTAGAGATATCACAGTTTTATTTTTTAATTTCTTTTTCTTATCAGGTATTGAACCAGAATCTGAACATATACCTGAGACCTAATAGGGTATCATTGGACACAGAATCCAAACATAACCTCTTCTCAGTGGAAGACTTAGTGGGAAATCTACCCTGCCCCCTAAAATGCTGTACTGTTAATGCTCCATATTATATATTTCAAAGATAGGAGAGAAGCACAGGACCGACCTGTGAGTTGGTTTGTTTTGGTGAATGCTGTTTCTTTTTGAAGAGCAGAGAGTAGTAATCCTTGTGGATTGTGGCTTCCTGACTCCTAGTTACAAAATGGAGAAAGTCACCTGTGTGGAAAAGGAAACTGATTTCAAAGCAGTCAGCGGCCATATCTAACATAAATTTGATGAATAAAATGAAAAGAGGCTCTGACAATGTCAAAATACATTTTTAAAAATTGACAGCATGAAAGTCTTATTGAAACCTCACTTTGATCTGCTCAGGACAGCAACTGGCACCTCGGCCTTTGTCCTTTTATCAAGTTAGCCTCATTCGCTGGCTNAAAAATTGACAGCATGAAAGTCTTATTGAAACCTCACTTTGATCTGCTCAGGACAGCAACTGGCACCTCGGCCTTTGTCCTTTTATCAAGTTAGCCTCATTCGCTGGCTCAGAAGCTGGATATAGATTATCCAAAGGAGTGAGAATTGTTTCCAAGTTCTGTTTAACCTTTACTGAGGGTCTACTATATTCCAGGCACTCTGCAATAACAGAAGACATAAATGTATCAACTTATTCATTTGAAAATATTTGTTGAGTATAGCTAGGTGGCTGGCCTCTGCAGATGCAATTGTAAACCAGACAAAGTCCCTCTTGATCTGAGATTCTAACCAGGGGGTCCAACTACCAAAGTTTACCAGACATATTCATGATACAGTTTCAGGCATGGTCCTGATTCTTGACAATCTGATAGTCTAGTAGGGGAAGTTAATACATATAGGGAGAAGGAAAACCAGCTAGAAATAGAGGAAACCAGAAGATCAAGAGTCTGTGGTCAAGTGTTATTTCGAATTGACCTTAACTTATTCCAAGATACTAGAAACTCACAAAAGTGAAGAAAAGAGCACCTGAGAAGACCTCTGAATTTAACCACATCAGAATTAGAGCCACACATGCAGACTTGCTCTTTCTGTCTCTCCAAATAAAGCTATCCTTGCCCCTAGCCAACAGACTCCCCTTTTTTACTGGCAGGGAGTGGAGAAAGAAGTATTGTGAAACAGGCAGGAGAGTCCATTGTTTTAAACCTATATCAAAGCTGATTCCCTCCCATTGCCTCCTCTCACATTCATCCTGAGTTCCAAAAATTTTCCTCCTGGTGTGCAGGTCAGCTGGGCTCCATCCTCTCTGACTTTCCCTGAAAAGTCAATTGGGCAGGAGATCCCAATACACCTGTATCCAATTTCATTTCCCACTTCATCATAAAGAAAAACAGAAAGAAAGAAAAGGAAAATTAGGGAGAGACAAAGCTAAGTTTGAAAGGAAAGCTACGAAATATCTCCTAAGGCAATCCAAAAAGCATGTCTTCTCTAATAATCAGTAACTAAAAAGAGGTTTGGTTTACTCTCTCGTTCTTTCTCTTGTACACTCTCTCTCTCCTTTCTGAATAAATGCTTAATTGATTTATCAATTGTGATGCCAGCCATGTTTTTATCATTTTTAAGTCAACTTTCCTGAAAGACCTGCACACTCAACCCAACTAAGAGAACTGACACACTGTGTGCCACCAAATAGAGGGAAGAATGTACTCACATTAATAAGCTTAACCTCAGTGAGCACTGGTGATAGAAGCAGGGTTCGGTGCTGTAAAGAGCAGTATTGCATAGGAACCTGGAATGTTAGGTTCATGAATCAAGGCAAGTTGGTAGTGGTCGAACAGGAAATGGCAAGAGTGAACGTCGACATTCTAGGAATCAGTGAACTAAAATGGACTGGAATGGGTGAATTTAACTCAGATGACCATTATATCTACTACTGCAGGCAGGAATCCCTCAGAAGAAATGGAGTAGACCTCATAGTCAACAAAAGAGTCCAAATGTAGTACTTGGATGCAATCTCAAAAACGACAGAATGATCTCTGTTCATTACCAAGGCAACCATTCAATATCATGGTAATCCAAGTCTACGCCCCAACCAGTAATGCTGAAGAAGCTGACGTTGAACGGTTCTATGAACACCTACAAGACCTTCTAGAATGAACACCCCAAAAAGATGTCCTTTTCATTATAGGGAACTGGAATGCTAAAGTAGGAAGTCAAGAAACACCAGGAATAACAGGAAAATTTGGCCTTGGATTACGGAATGAAGCAGGGCAAAGGCTAATAGAGTTCTGCCAAGATCATACACTGGTCATAGCAAACACCCTCTTCCAGCAACACAAGAGAAGACTCTACACATGGACATCACCAGATGGTCAACACTGAAATCAGATTGATTATATTCTTTGCAGCCAAAGATGGAGAAGCTCTATACAGTCAGCAAAATCAAGACCAGAAGCTGACTGTGGCTCAGCTCATGAACTCCTTATTGCCAAATTCAGACTTAAATTGAAGAAAGTGGGGAAACCACTAGACCATTCAGGTATGACCTAAATCAAATCCCTTATGACTATACAGTGGAAGTGAGAAGTAGATTTAAGGGGCTAGATCTGATAGAGTGCCTGACGAATAATGGACAGAGGTTCATGACATTGTACAGGAGACAGGAATCAAGACCATCCCCAAGAAAAAGAAATGAAAAAAACCAAAATGGCTATCTGAGGAGGCCTTACATAGCTGTGAAAAGAAGAGAAATGAAAAGCAAAGGAGAAAAGGAAAGATATACCCATTTGAATGCAGAGTTCCAAAGAATAGCGAGGAGAGATAAGAAAGCCTTCCTCAGCAATCAATGCAACGAAATAGAGGAAAACAATAGAATGGGAAAGACTAGAGATCTCTTCAAAAAATTAGAGATACCAAGGGAACATTGCATGCAAAAATGGGCTCAATAAAGGACAGAAATGATATGTATCTAAGAGAAGCAGAAGATATTAAGAACAGGTGGCAAGAATACACAGAAGAATTATACAAAAAAGATCTTCATGACCCAGATAATCATGATGTATGATCACTCACACTCACCTAGAGCCAGACATCTTGGAATGTGAAGTCAAGTGGGCCTTAGAAAGCATCACTAAGAACAAAGCTAGTGGAGGTGATGGAATTCCAGTTGAGCTATTTCAAATCTTGAAAGATGATGCTATGAAAGTGCTGCACTCAAAATACCAGTACATTTGGAAAACTCAGCAGTGGCCACAGGACTGGAAAATGTCAGTTTTCATTCCAATCCTAAAGAAAGGCAAGTCCAAATAATGCTCAAACTACTGCACAATTGCTCTCATCTCACATGCTGCTGCTGCTGCTGCTGCTAAGTCGCTTCAGTTGTGTCCGACTCTGTGCGACCCCATAGAAGGCAGCTCACCAGGCTCCCCCGTCTCTGGGATTCTCCAGGCAAGAACACTGGAGTGGGTTGCCATTTTCTTCTCCAATGCATAAAGTGAAAAGTCAAAGTGAAGTTGCTCAGTCGTGCCCAACTCTTAGCAACCTCATGGACTGCAGCCTACCAGGCTCCTCTGTCCATGGGATTTTTCAGGCAAGAGTACTGGAGTGGGGTGCCATTGCCTTCTCTGCATCTCACATGTTAGTAATGCTCAAAATTCTCCAAGCCAGGTTTCAGCAATATATGAACCATGAACTTCCAGATGTTTGAGCTGGTTTTAGAAAAGGCAGAGGAACCATGGATCAACTGCTAACATTTGTTGGATCATGGAAAAAGCAAGAGAGTTCTAGAAAAACATCTATTTCTGCTTTATTGACTATGCCAAATCCTTTGACTGTGTGGATCACAATAAACTGTGGAAAATTCTTAAAGAGATGGTTATACCAGACCACCTGATCTGCCTCTTGAGAAACCTGCATGTAGGTCAGGAAACAACAGTTAGTACTGGACATGAAACAACAGACTGGTTCCATATAGGAAAAGGAGTACATCAAAGCTGTATATTGTCTCCCTGCTTATTTAACTTATATGCAGAGTACATCATGAGAAATGTTGGGATGGAGGAAGCACAAGCTGGAATCAAGATTGCTGGGAGAAATATCAATAACATCAGATATGCAGATGACACCACCCTATGGTAGAAAGTGAAGAAGAATTAAAGAGCCTCTTGATGAAAGTGAAAGAGAACAGTGAAAAAGTTAAGCTCAACATTCAGAAAACTAAGATCATAGCATCTGGTCCCATTACTTCATGGCAAATAGATGGGGAAACAGTGGAAACAGTGGCTGACTTTACTTTTTTGGGCTCCAATGCAGTCATGAAATTAAAAGACGCTTACTCCTTAGAAGGAAAGTTATGACCAACCTAGACAACATATTAAAAAGCAGAGACATCACTTTGTCAACAAAGGGCCGTCTAGTCAAGGCTATGGTTTTTCCTGTGGTCATGTATGGATGTGAGAGTTGGACTATAAGGAAAGCTGAGTGCTGAGGAATTGATGCTTTTGAACTGTGGTACTGGAGAAGACTCTTGAGAGTCCCTTGGACTGCAAGGAGATCCAACCAGGCCATGCTAAAGGAGGTCAGTCCTGGGTGTTCATTGGAGGGACTGATGTTGAAGCTGAAACTCCAATACTTTGGCCACCTCATGTGAAGAGCTGATTCATTTGAGAAGACCCTGATACTGGGAAAGATTGAGGGCAGGATGAGAAGGGGACGAGAGAGAATGAGATGATTGGATGACATCACCAACTCAATGGACATGGGTTTGGGTAACCTCCAACAGTTGGTGATGGACAGGGAGACCTGGTGTGCTGCAGTCCATGTCTGATTCACAAAGAATCAGACATGAATGAGGAACTGAACTGAACTGAACAGTGAGCAGAAGGCTGGTCCAAGCTGGCAGTCCAGCGCTGGCTCCTTCCCCACCCCATCCCTTGCCTCGTGGAGTGTGGCCACGTGGAGTGTGGCCACGTGGAGTGTGGTAGCATGTGTAAGAGATAAGATTTGGCTTTCCTGTTACTGAGTAAATTATTGATTAATAGGGAACTTGTAAAATATTTTGCAAGGTGGTGTTCTGAAAAAGAAAACAGGTCAATTTTTAAGTGAACAATTATGGATTGGTAATGAAATTAAACAGAGTTTCCATCTAGATCACAAACTTCTGTGACAGAGATGCAGCTGGAACAGGTCTTGTCTGCTCTGAGGGTTACTGGACAATCCAAAGTGTGTGTTTGAGTTATGAGGACAAATACACAAGAAGGAAACATAGCATATTTAAGACACAGTCCCTACCCTTGAAGGGCTTACAGTCTCAAATATAGTACTTTTTCTTCTTGTGGACTTATCCCCAGTGATGCAAACACAGACTCTGGTCTTGTCCGGCAACCCTGAGAGGAGACCAGACCTGTTCCAGCTACATCTCTCTGTTCCTGGTACAGAGCCTGACTCGCATTGGTGCTGGATAAAATATGTCGACCTGGGAAAAAAGTAGCATATTTAAGAAAGAAAGTGTGCATCTGTTCTGATGTGCTGATTAATGGCAATCTGAAACACTGCAAATGTTTTGGACTTCTTTTATCTATTCATTTGGCATTTGTTTTTGATACCTATTCTGTGCTGGGGCTTCCACTTTGGCTTTGCTGGTAAAGAATCCACCTGCAATGTGGGAGACCTGGGTTCTATCCCTGGGTTGGGAAGATCCCCTGGACAAGGGAAAGGCTACCCACTCAAGTATTCTGTCCTGGAGAATTCTGTAGACTGTATAGTTTATGGAGTCCCAAATAGTCTGACACAACTGAGTGACTTTCACTATTCTGTGCTAGGGAGTATGCTGGCAAATCCTGGCTCAGACGGTAAAAAATCTGCCTGCAGTGTAGGAGGCTCTGGTTCGAACTCCAGGTTGGGAATATCTCCTGAAGATGGGTATGATAACTGACTCCAGTATTCTTGCCTGAAGAATCCCATGGACAGAGGAGCCTGGTGAGCTATATATAGTCCATGGGGTTCAAAGGGTTGGACACGACTGAGCAACTAACACGCACAGAGTGATGGACAAAACATGTTCTGTCCCCTTTAGCTTTCAATAAAAAACTAGGTTTAATGAGACCATCTTCCGCCTAATTACAGTGTTAGAAAATACGTCACCAGGCCATCTGCAAAGAGCTGTGCTGAGGATGGCAGGCGGTTTAGATCCCTCTCTCCCTCCAAAGCTACAGCCCCTCTGCTTGCTCTTATCTTAAAGGAGGGAGGCTCAGGCAGATGCAGTGATGGTTCTTGAGTTTATCCTCATCTTGTAATTATGCCTGAACGTTAAATGGTGGAAAAGCCTGTGGGATATATGAACTCACTGAGAAATTCATTACAGATTTGTTGTTTAGCCACTAAGTTGTGTCTGACTTTTTGTGACATATGGACTGCAGCCTGCCAGGCTCCTCTGTTCCCCACTGTTTCCCAGAGTTTGCTCATAGATGCTAACTGGTAACAGTATTGAGGGGCTGAGCACTGCACCATGACCCATTCAATAAATGTTAACAAAGCTTTACAATGTATCATTTCCTTTCTTAAACGTTACCTGTGTTATTGAAAAATCACAAATGCCTGAGAAGCTGCTATTAAAATCCCTTTCCTAAATGAGGAGAATGGACCTTTTTCTAATAAGGCCACTTGTTAATAGAAGATCCAGACTTGATGATATCCTTGGGCTGTGTCTACCATAGCATGCTACCCAATCAAGTATTAGTAAATTACTTGGAAATGCAACTGTTTACCTACCTAGGTATCTCCATGATGCCTAAAGAGTGAGAATTTTTACTGGTAGCCTGAGAATCTCTTGAGAAAGTTTGTGATGAAGGTGTGAGGAAAATTCTTCTAAGGTGGAAATTAGATTTCAACAGTGGTGTTCAGGATTACCATTTCATTCACCACTGCGAAGTGATAAAGCATAAAATGAAGTGACAGGGTTGAAATTATTTTTGAACCTTGCCATTTGCTTAGGATACAGGAATATTTTCTGATTTTTAAATTTAACATACTGGGATTCATTTTTTTTTCCTTTTGAGATGAAAGCTTCTTTTTAAGGACACAACTGAAATTTTTGCCTGAGAATAAATTGATTTTCTGAGCTTTACCTCTTTGGTTCCATCAGCTAGGAGCTGGGGAGGTCCCGAGGTGAATGAAATGTAATTTGCAAAGCACCAACCATGGCATTTCCCATAATTCCCAATATAATTCTGTCATCCCCTCTTATTATGCAGCACTCCTGTGTGTACAGCCCTCTGCTCATGCTTTAAATACACTCACCCTCTCATATAAGCCGTACAATAATCCTTCCAGAAGGCTTTAGATCAAATGCCTGTGGCCACAGAGCTAGTGAGAATTGACACCAAGGGCCATGTGTCAACAAATCCCTTAATACCAGCATTTAAAAAACTTTGTCCTTCAGACGTGCCCTTGGGGCACCGGAGGGTCTAAAAGAGACAAAATCAAAGCTATTTATCTCTCGTCTTAGAAACATTCCCTATCTTTACCTCTTTTTTTATATGGTGGGTTTCCTCAGGTTTAGAGCTCCCAAAATTTAAAGCATAACTCAGATACACCAAGAAAGTGCAAATTTTTTGACTTGTTCTATAGCTAATCGTCACCATTAACAAGCCTCATCTGATGGGGAGCAGAGAAGAGAAAGTTAAATAAACGTCAAGAAGAGTTTAAGCTTAGTTCACTCTAAACCATGAAGAGTGCCTTTTTAAAACATGCAGTGTTTCAGAGAGCCACCTTGCCTGCCCCCCAACCCACCCTTTTCCATCCTCAGAAAGTTTCTGAATTCCAGGTAGGGGAGTGACTCTCCTGTCCACATCCAGTGCCATGCTCCTGGCTGCCTGAGTACCAAGTACCCAGATGTGCTCCAATTCTGAAGCGGCTTGAGGTCTATCCTTTCAGTTCCAGCATGTCCCTGGCAAAGCTCCCTGACTAAGATGGCCTCCTTCTCATGTTACAGCTCTTCCGAGGTCTGGCTGTGATCCTCATTTGTGACTAGTCCAAACAGCCAGCTCTGCAATCTTTTATTAACTAGGAGACACCTCATCCCCAGGAAGAAGACCCCCTCTGGCTAAACAGTCTGTTTCTACCAAGTTATACAATAAGAATTTCCCTGCTGGTCTTAACAAATCTATTCTCAGCAATGTTGTGAACTGGAGATCTAGTTACATATAAAATAAAAATGACTGCTTATCCCTACTCGATGGACCAGTATTTCAACTGTATTCATAGTTGATATGAATAAAAAATTGCAGCACCTTAATATCAGAAAGCACCTTAAAGGCTATGGACATTCTTCCTCCCCACCTTACAGGGTAAAGAATCTGAGTCCCAGAGATGAAATGGTTGACTATGGTCACATCTCACTAATGGCATTTTAAGCCCCCAATCCCCTGCCCATCGATTATAAACCCACATCAGTCAGACTGGCTGTGTCCTGTTCCCTGTACCTGAACATGAACTTGATGTACGTATCATACTTTGACAAAGTTAACCTGTCAGAGAGAAGAGCTGCAGTTGTTTGGGTACATTTCAGTTTTATGTGAAATCCTTTGAGCCCAAAGAGATCAATCACGTTTCTCTGTAAATAATATGTCTTTAAGTTTCCTTTGTATTTGGAGGGCATCTAGGAAACCAAGGTTGGGAAGGAAATGGATATGCACGAGTTAACTCAGGGAGGTTTTCTTTCAGTTCTTCATCTCTGCTCAAAGTAGTTTCAAAATAATGCCACCTTTGGGGAGCATGATGAGAGATTTTCAGAATAAAATATTTTCAGTAATGAGAAACATGAAAAAAAAAAAAAACCACTTCATGAATACTAATGTGTTGCCTAAATATTGTATCTTTAATTTTCCACTCAGTGAATTATCCAAAATAAAATATAAAAGCAATTATTTCAAGAATGAGATACCATGCCTAAGGGGGGAGGGAGGGGCTTTAGAAATGATACAAAATGGTTATAAAAATAGGAAAATATCTGGGGAAAAGTGCCTTTTCCCCTGCAGTGCAGACTGCTGATCCTGGATTCCTATAAGAACAGTGGCAGAGGCTCTTCTGCAGTTGGAGAGCTGCAATGTTAGGCAAGAGCAAAACCCTGCGGAGCAACAGGAGATAGAAACAAAGCCTAGTGGGGAGAAGAAGGCACTTTGGAAAACTTGTGTGATTCTCTTTTATCCTCCAGGTGCACACACTTGCCTGGCTCTCACAACCATATGATTCTTCAACGACGTGTATTCTTCCAAGGCCAGAAAGTCAGAGGTCTCCATTCCATGCTCTCACTGGTTGGATGCCACCCCTCCAGTCATCAGCAACCTCTCATTTTCCTGGACTGGGTCACCTGCCTTCCCAGGCATCCCCAAGAAGCTCTAGCTGCAGGACCTATTCCAGTGATGTACAGATAGTCCTCGACTCATGATGATTCAACTTATAATTTTTCATCTTTAGGATGGTGGGAAAGTGATACTTATCCAGTATAAACCAAACTTTGAATTTTCATCTTTTCTGGGGCTGGCAATATGTAGTAAGATCCTTTCTCATGATTCTGGGAGGCGGCCTTGAACCACAGCTCCCAATCTGCCACGTGATCAAGGAGGGGAAATGACCAATACACTTACAACTGTTCTGTTTTCCACTTTTGGTACAGTATTCAATAAATTACATGAGATATTGAATGCTTTCTCATAAAATGGGCTTGGTGTTAGGCGATTTTACTCAACTATAGGCTAATGTAAGGGTTCTGAGCACGTTTGACGTAGGTTAGGCTGCTGCTGCTGCTAAGTCACTTCAGTCATGTCTGACTCTGTGCAACCCCATGGACTGCAGCATGCCAGGCTACATCCTTCACTATCTCCTGGAGCTTGCTCAAACTCATGTCCATTGAGTCAGTGATGCCATCCAACCATCTCCTCCTCTGTCACCCCTTATTCTCCAGCCCTCAACCTTTCCCAGCACCAGGGTCTTTTCCAATGAGTTGGCTCTTTGCATCATCAGGTGGCCAAAGTATTGGAGTTTTAGCTTCAGCATCAGTTCTTCCAATGAATATTTAGCATTGATTTCTTTTAGGATTGACTGGTTTGATCTCTGCGCAGTTCAAGGGACTCTCAAGAGTCTTCTCCAGCACCACAGTTCAAAAGCATCAGTTCTTTTGCACTCAGCCTTCTTTATGGTCCACCTCTCCACATCCATACAGGACTACTGAAAAAAACCATAGCTGACTAGATGGACCTTTGTCAGCAAAGTAGCATATCTGCTTTCTAATATGCTGTCTAGTTTTTTCATAGCTTTTCTTCCAAGGACCAAGCATCTTTTAACTTCATAGCTAGAGTCACCATCTGCAGTGATTTTTGAGCCCAAGAAAATAAAATCTGTCACTGTTTCCTTTGTTTCTTTGACTATTTTCCATGAAGTGATGGGACCAGATGCCATGATCCTCCTTTTTCGAATGTTGAGTTCTAAGCCAGCTTTCTCTCTCTCTTCTTTCACTTTCATAAAGAGGCTGTTTAGGTTTCTCTTCACTTTCTGCCATTAGGGTGGTGTTATCTGCATATCTGAGGTTATTGATACTTCTCCTAGCTTGTGTATCCATTCTTGATTCTTGCTTGTGTATCATCCAACCCAGCATGACGTACTCTGCATGTAAGTTAAATAAGCATTCTTGATTCCAGCTTGTGTATCATCCAACCCAGCATGACGTACTCTGCACGTAAGTTAAATAAGCAGGGTGAGTGACAATATACAGCCTTGATGTACTCCTTTTCCAATTTTGAACCAGTCCATTGTTTCATGTCCCATTCTAACTGTTGCCCCTTGACCTCCATATGTGTTTCTCAGGAGGCAGGTAAGATGGTCTGGTATTCCCATATCTTTAAGAATTTTCCACAGTTTATTGTGATCCACACAGTCAAAGGCTTTAGTGTAGTCAATGAAGTAGAAGAAGATGTTTTTCTGGAATTCTGTGTTTTTTTCTATGATCCAACCAGTGTTGGCAAATTGATCTCTGGTTTCTCTGTCTTTTTTAAATACAAGTTGAACATCTGGAATTTCTTGGTTCATGTACTGTTGAAGCCTAGCTTGGAGAAGTTTGAGCATTACTTTGCTAGCGTGTGAAATAACATAAGTCAAAAATGCATTTACTGGGACTTCCCTGGTGTTCTACTGTTTAAGAACCTGCCTGCCAATGCAGGGAACAAGAGTTCAATCCCTAACCTGGGAAGATCCCATGTGCTTTATGCAACAAAGCCCCTGTGCTACAAGTACTGAGGCCTGTGAGCTCTAGGACCCTTGTGTTGCAATTACCAAGCCTGCATGCTACCACTACTGAAATCAGCACACCTAGAATCTCTGTTCTGCAACAAGAAAGCCACTGCAATGAGAAGCCCCCAAACCATAATGATGAGTAGCCCCTGGTTGCTGCAACAAGAGAAAGCTCTCATGTAGCAAAGACACCCAGCACAGCCAAAAACACATTAAATTTAGGGGGGAAAAAAAAACTTTTTAATGCATTACTATGGCTTCCCAGGTGGCTCAGTGGTAAAGACTCTGCCTCCCAATGCAGAAGACATGGAAGACACAACTTGATCCCTGGGCTGGGAAGATCAACTGGAGAAGGAAGAGACAACCCACTCCAGTATTCTCACCTAAAAAATCTCATGGACAGAGGAGCCTGGCAGGCTACAGTCTTTGGGGGTTCAAACAGTCAAACGTGACTGAGTACACACACATGCACTACATCTAACTTACTGAGATCATGGCTTAGCCAGCCCACCTTAAATGTGCTCAGAGCACTTACATTAGCCTACAGTTAACTATCTCAGGTAGGTTATTGAATGTTGCACTAAAAATGAAAAACAGAATTGTTTTTTGTGTCCAGAATGACTGTAGGTGTATTGCTTGTTTCCCTTGGTGATCACTTGGCTGACTGGGAGCTGAGGCTTATTGCTTTTCCCCACCTGTCTTAAAAAACAACAACAACTTAAGGAGTCTCCACACTGTTCTCCATAGTGGCTGTACTAGTTTGCATTCCCACCAACAGTGTAAAAGGGTTCCCTTTTCTCCACACCCTCTCCAGCATTTATTGCTTGCAGACTTTTGGATCGCAGCCGTTCTGACTGGTGTGAAGTGGTATCTCATTGTGGTCTTGATTTGCATTTCTCTGATAATGAGTGACGTTGAGCATCTTTTCATGTGTTTGTTAGCCATCCGTATGTCTTCTTTGGAGAAATATCTATTTAGTTCTTTGGCCCATTTTTTGATTGGGTCGTTTATTTTTCTGGAATTGAGCTGTATAAGTTGCTTGTATATTTTTGAGATTAGTTGTTTGTCAGTTGCTTCATTTGCTATTATTTTCTCCCATTCAGAGGGTTGTCTTTTCACCTTGCTTATAGTTTCCTTTGTTGTGCAGAAGCTTTTAATTGTAATTAGATCCCATTGTTTATATTTGCTTTTATTTCCAGTATTCTGGGAGGCGGATCATAGAGGATCTTTCTGTGATTTATGTCGGAGAGTGTTTTGCCTATGTCAGCTCTTTTTAAAAACTGTGTTACCTTGAACAAGTCTCTTATTCCTCTTTGAGCTTTATTGTGCTCGTCTACAAATGTGTATGACTATATATATGCAGTATCCATGCCACAGTATTTCCATAAACAGCAAATGAAATTATTCTATGTGGGAAAGCTCTAAGCAATTTTCATTAATTATCAGTACTCTGAAGCATTCTGACTGATGTGTGGGGGGTAAGAAAATAAAATGCAAACCTGAGAGAGGGCTTTCCCTCTCTGTGAACATATATAAATATAGGAAGCATTCTGATTTTACTCCAAAAAACTATGATCATCTCAATCACATGAAAGCTTAGCTTTTCAGGTCACTGAAAAATTATAAAATGTGGTAATTGAGAGCTCATCCGATCCAATCCTTTTATTTTACAAAAGATACAAAACTCATAAAAGGCAAATAATATCTTTAAGATCACACACAATTATTGGCAGATGAAGTATGGGAACAAGTCCAATGTGCTATCTACCAAGGTCAAGTCTGGTGTGACTTTTTAAAGTCATTTGCTCATCCCCTTGAAAAGAAAAGGGAAATATATGGCTTCTAAATATAATCACCCTCTTGAAGTATAGAGAAGACTAAGCACTTAATTCAATTCTTTGGCTTGAATGGGCTCCCGTGATATTGTCTTGGAATTTTAGATGGCATAACTTCTAGCCCACTGAATGGAGACTGACCTGAGAGCCTTTTAAGCATCCTTGCTAATTTTCTTCTTTGGGATTAGTTGAGATTTGAGTGATGGTGAGGTCACTCACCATGGTTTAGGAAGCCTAAATATTCATTTAATATTGGCTCTCCTTCCAGTTTCCCAAGTAATTTTTAGTCTTGTTTGGCTAAAATCTATTTCTGAAGTATAAAAGAAGGCTTTGCTGCACACACATTCAAACTGTGATTTTACTGATATCCTATCACTTCTCTGGTTTCAAGCTTCTCCATTTTAGAGTAAACTGAATTTCATTATTGCCCTTGATTCAAAGATGAGCAAATTAAAGTTTAGAAAGGCTAAATAACCTCTAAGGTCACATAGCTAAGAACTGACAGTCAGGAGTCAAACCCAGATGTACCTGACTCTAGAGCCAAAGAGCTAAACAGATGATAGATAGCCAGATATAAAGATATATTGATATGAAGCTATACGTATAATTCTTACATGCTCAAACTGTGAACTCTATAAGAACCTGGAAAAGAAAAAAAAAAAAAAAAGAAAGTCAAATTGATCCAAGCAAAAGAAAGAACATATGAAAGGGCATAGGGACAGAAATGTACTCTTATAATTCTAAAGATGATTGGAAAGGTAGAATAGAAAAGTGAGTTTTGGAGTCACTCTCAAATCCATCATTTACCAATAGTATCTTGGTAATATTTGGTACCAATAGTTTCACCACTTTGAGCCTTGGTTTTCTTATAAGTAATATAATAATAATAATGATAATAATAATAATTAATAATAGTATCTGCCTCTGAGGTTTGTTGTGAGTTGTTAGAAAATCTTGGCTGCATATTAAAATCCACCAGGAATCATTTTTATAAATTTCTATGCTATTGCCTCTGGGCCAGAAAGCCTGATTTAATTGGACTAGAATGTCTTTTGTTACTCTTCTGAAATAAAATCCATAAACTACTTACATATATAGTTTCAAAAGATCAACACAATATATTAAGTATAAGATAAAGGGAGACCTTTAAAAAATTATTTGCTTTTAAAATGCTTTTAAATATGTAAGTGTGCAAGCATGACCACACTAGAAAATGAAACATGACATCACAACATTTCCAAAAATATGTCTACAGAAAAGAACCACAGTTCTACGTCAGTTCTCTGTGCTTATGTGCCTGATATATTAAATGATTTGAGACTAGAAATGAGGCTCATTCTCTACATAATAAGGTTATTCCACTTTAATGTAACATTTCCATCAGCAAGAAAATCCAGAGAGATTGTATGGGGAGGGAGGTGGGAGGGGGGTTCTGGATTGGGAACATGTGTACACCCGTGACGGATTCATGTTGATGTATGGCAAAACCAATACAGTATTGTAAAGTACAATAAAGTAAAATTTAAAAAAAAAAGAAAACTTTTTCTATCTTAAAGGAAAACAAAACAACAAACGTCTAAGTCCACTGTACCTTTCGTTTGGCATCTATAACAGGAAGATTTCTGGAAAGAGCTTTCTATACTCATTGTGTCCAATTTTCCTCTTTTATTTTTCTTCTGGAACTTATTTCCTCTCCCAAGGACCTCCTTCGTGGCTCAGACAGTAACGAATCTGCCTACAATGTGGGAGACCTGCATTTGATCCCTGGGTCAGGAAGATCCCCTGAGAAGGGAATGGCTACCTACTTCAGTACTCTTGCCTGGAGAATTCCGTGGACAGAGGCGCCTGGGGGTTACAGTCCATGGGGTCACAAAGAAAGAGTTGAACATGACTGAATGAATAACACTTTCATTTTCACTTTCCTGTCCCATAGAAACTGCTCTATTCAAGGTTAAATCTAAGCTAAATCTACTGTTCAATTCACAAACCTCATCTTACTTGATTTATCGTTATCATTTGACCCAGTTGATCACCTACTTATTTTTGAAATATGTTCTTCACTTGGCTCTCAAGACACCACACCGTCGTGGATATTCCCCCACCTCTTTGATTATTTCTTTGCAGTTTCCTTTGCTGATACCTCCTTATCTTCCAGAACTATACATGTTTGAGTTTCCTGCAGTTGTCTTAGACCTCTTGTCTACTCTATGTATAATCATTCCCTCAGTTCAGTTCAGTTGCTCGGTCATGTCTGACTCTTTGCGACCCCATGGACTGCAGCATGCCAGGCTTCCCTGTCCATCACCAACTCGCGGAGCCTACTCAAACTCATGTCCATCGCGTTGGTGATGCCATCCGATCATCTCATCCTCTGTCATCCTCTTCTCCT
This sequence comes from Oreotragus oreotragus, assembly GCA_006410675.1. NCBI lineage: Eukaryota > Metazoa > Chordata > Mammalia > Artiodactyla > Bovidae > Oreotragus > Oreotragus oreotragus. Next base: position 172,053 of record SJYX01005118.1, read on the forward strand.
CCCGCCTTCAGTCACTCCCTGGGTGATTTCATTCTGCCTCAGGACATACTGACACCCACATCTGTATATCCAGTCATCCATCTTTCCAATTAGTCCAACGCCAAAGCCTTGGAAACATCTTAGCTATCATGTAGTAGCTAAAAGCATGGGCCCTGTAGCCAGACTGTCTGTGTTTGACTTCTGGGTCCACTACCTACCTATGTGTAGCCTATGCTATAGGTACTATACTGAGGTACCTATATATACTGATAGCTGTTTCCTCACCTTTTCTGAGAAATAAATGAGCTAATATTTATAACATACTTTTCTGTATATATAAGTTCAATATGCATTATCTATCACATTACAACTCTTTTTTTTTTTACTTTATTTTTTAATTGGAGGAAGATTGCTTTACAATGTTGTGTTGGTATCTGCTGTACAACAGCATACATGAGTCATAATGAAACATCTATCCTCTCCCTCTTGAGCCTCCTTCCCCTCCTCATCTCACCCCACAGGTCATCACAGAGCTCCAGGCTGGGCTTCCTGTGTTATATAACATCTTCTCACTAGCTATCTGTTTTACACATGACAGTGTATATATCATTATTAATATGGTGACCATATGCACTATAGCCAACCAGGCTCCCTTGTGCATGGAATCCTCCAGGCAAGAATACTAGAGTAGGTACTCATTCCTTTCTCCAGGGGATCTTCATCCAGGGATTGAACCTGGGTGTCCTGCATTGCAGTCAGGTCTTACCTTCTGAGCCACCAGGGATGCCTCTTTCTTTTTTTATCAAACTCCAAATCCAATTAAACAGAACATTCTGTAGGCTCTTCAAAATACTTTTAGAACTGGCCTATTTCTCACCATCTCTACCATGGTAGTCAGTTCAGTCACTCAGTTGGGTCCGACTCTTTATAACCCCATAAACCGCAACATGCCAGGCCTCCCTGTCCATCACCAGTTCCTGGAGCTTGCTCAAACTCATGTCTATTCAGTCAATGATGCCATCCAACCATCTCATCCTCTGTCATCACCTTTTCCTCCTGCCCTCAATCTTTCCCAGCATTAGGGTCTTTTCAAATGAGTCAGCTCTTTGCATCAGGTAGCCAAAGTTTTTCTGGAGTTTCAGCTTCATCATCAGTCCTTCCAATGAACACCCAGGACTGATCGTCTTTAGGATGGANTGCCCTCAATCTTTCCCAGCATTAGGGTCTTTTCAAATGAGTCAGCTCTTTGCATCAGGTAGCCAAAGTTTTTCTGGAGTTTCAGCTTCATCATCAGTCCTTCCAATGAACACCCAGGACTGATCGTCTTTAGGATGGACTGGTTGGATCTCCTTGCAGTCCAAGTGATTCTCAAGAATCTTCTCCAACATCACAGTTCAAAGCATCAATTCTTTGGCTCTCAGCTTTCTTTATAATCCAACTCTCTACCATGGTAACTCTAGCCCAAATAATCATCCTCTCTCACCTAGACTGTTGAAAGAGACTCCTGTTTGATGGATCTCCCACCACCCTTACCTATCTATAGTTTATTATGTACACATGTTCCAGAATGATCATTAAAGTTCCTCACAGCATTTACTCAAAACTAGCAATGGCTTTCCAGCTCTCTCAAAGGACAGTGTGTGTTATCTGAACCCTGCTAACTCTGTGACCAGAGCCTCCACTGCTGTGTCTCTTTCTTACTCTTCTCCAGTCAACCTCTTAGTGGTTCTTTGTGTAAAACACATTTGTGCCTCACTATCTCTGCATTTCTTATTCATTTGTGTGTTAGTCATTCTGGTTCATTTGTGTGTTAGTTGCTCTGTCGTGTACAACTCTTTGCAATGCCATGGACTGTAGCCAGGCTGCTCTGTCCATGGGATTTTCCAGGCAAGAATACTGGAGTGGGTTGCCATTTCCTTATCCAGGGGATCTTCCTGCCCCAGAGATTGAACCCGGGTCTCCTGCATTGCGGAAAGACTCTACCATCTGAGCCACCAAGGAAGCCACTTGTTCATTTATGGACTGCTTTTTCCTCAAATATCCATAAGNTTTCCAGGCAAGAATACTGGAGTGGGTTGCCATTTCCTTATCCAGGGGATCTTCCTGCCCCAGAGATTGAACCCGGGTCTCCTGCATTGCGGAAAGACTCTACCATCTGAGCCACCAAGGAAGCCACTTGTTCATTTATGGACTGCTTTTTCCTCAAATATCCATAAGACCTGTTCCATCATATTTTCTTTTTTTTTTCCCTCAAATTTCACCTTTCCCCTTACTAGAATGTAAGCTACATGATGGCAGAGAGACAAATAATTTAGTCTGTTTGTGTTCTGCTCTATCCCTAATGTCTAGAACAGTGCCTGATCCAAAATAAGTGCTCAATAATAATCTGTTGAATGAATAAATGAATACATAAATAATGCATAAAAATCACTTAAATTGTGCCTCAAACATAGTAAAGAGATGTGAGACAACAGAAATGTTAGTAACTATTGTATTAGTGTACCTGGAGCATGGGATATATGAGTGAGCAGAGTAAATAAGAATTAAAGTAGAAGAAATATATTACAAAATTTGATCTTTATAAATCTGTCATCTTAATCTTTGAAACACAAAAATGAGGTATTAAATCCTGTTACTAATTCACAGATGAAAAAATAAATGAGAACCAGAAGGTTAAAGTAAGTGGCAGAGATAGAATTTTAATTTCAGGAGTTTGAATTCAGAACCCCTGAGTTTAACTACTGTATGTTATACTGACCCCAAAATGTAGCTTCAGTACCAGTTTGGAAGATATACAGTTGAAGACAGAATAACATAAATTAGTCTAGCTTTGAAATTATACTTACTTGAGAAATAATTTACTCTTTTGAACATCTAATACTGACCAGGCTCTGTATGTATCTGAACATACAGATGAATAGAGCACATTTACAGTCTTTCTGACCCACAATTTAGCACAGGAAATAAACACATAATTTGTGATAAGCCACCTGATAAGCACTATTTTAGACATATGTACATGAATCTCCAAAAATATAAAGAAGGGAATACTCAAGCAGTTCCCAGGCAAGTTAAGATGAGTATTCTAAAGGAGATGGCACTTAAGCTGCCTTTAGAGGAGAATTAGGAGCTCATATTGACCAAAAGGGAGAGTTCCACACAAAAGACCAATACCATGTGCAAGTAATGAACACAAAAAAGAGAATCAGCTCAGTTCAGTTCAGTCGCTCAGACATGTCCAACTCTTTGTGACCCCATGGACTGCAGCACGCCAGGCTTCCCTGTCATCACCAACTCCTGGAGCTTTGTCAAACTCATGTCCATCGAGTCGGTGATGCCACCCAACCTTCTCATCCTCCCTCATCCTCTGTTATCCCCTTCTTGTTCTGCCTTCAAATAAAGAGCATGGCCTACCCCCAAATTTTAAGGGTTCAGCTTTGTTAAACAACAAGGTTTTCTGGAGAGGGAAGCAACGGACAAAAGCATAAAGAGAAGCAAAGCATAAATCATGAATAAAATTATACTTATTTTAAGGTTTTGGAATTTTTGTGAAGATCATGAAAAGTTAAGGAAAAAAAATACATAGAAAAGTAACACCATCAGATTTCTAACTTTGAAAGGTCTTGCTGGATTTAACATCATGTTTATTTTGGAGGAAACCAAAGGCCAGGCACATGGTACCACTTAAAAGACTCACTATAGTCCTAGAAAAGAAAATATGAAGTCAGAATTGTGTCAGTAGCCAATGGGATATAGAACAGGGATCGGATTTGAGCAATATGAAGAAAGTTGCATCCATATGATTCAGTGACTGATTGGGCAGAAGAATGTGGAGAAAGAAAGAATAATAGGTGATGCCAAAGGTCCTGGTTTGGATAATTACATGGATGGTATTGCTATTCCCTGAGGCTGAAATGCAGAACAAATTTAGGTATGGAGAAAGATACACTTATTTTGGATATATTGAAGTTGAAATGCCTGTGAGATAGCTTGGTAGAGATATCCTGAAAGTGGTTTTAGTACTTCAAAATCTATTTACATTTAATAGGTTTAATTTCTATCAAAAATCAATAGTCAATATCATTGGCAAGTGGGACACACTAAAGGGAAAATTATATAATTAGAAAATCACCCTTCCCTCCAAAGGAGATACTCGATTCAGGCAGGGGTAATTAGTAGACGCTAAAATGATTAGGCAAAAAGTTGATAGGGACCTGAACTTGTTTATGGTGCCCACATACCAGCTCTCCGATTATTTTCTGGTCATAAAAGGAAAATATAGTTTTACAGTGGAGGGATCAGGCTATGATGACTCTAACCTTAGCAAGTCTAACAGTAGGAAAAAGAGGTGGCACCTGCCTTCTGGTATGATATGAGGCAGCCAGTTGAGTGTGCTGCTCAGACCTTCTCTTAGTAGAGAACCTTCTGTATAAATGTAGTGAGCTAGACAGACTCCAGCTGCCATACTTTCAAGATCCAATACAATATTCCCGTCAAGGCCATGCTCATCCTGGGCTGCTTCTAATCGATAACTGAGTACAGCAGGAATACTAGAGCCAAGCCACATCAGCACACCATGAGACTCCCATATTGGGCCATCTTACCCTATGGTTCCTAATGTCCTGGCACATGTTTTCAGAGTCGTGCTGCAGTCTGAGGGGCTTCCTACCCAGTCCTCCTTTCTGCCTTCTCTCCTTTCAGGCAAGTCATAGCTGCACTGAGGTCTGAGGTTCTCAGCCTTCCCTTGTTCTGTCTCACCTCTATCTTTCATGGTCTTTTTCTAATAAATCTTTTGCACTTCTATTTCTTCTTTGACATCTGCTTCCAAGGGGACCAGTAATGACCTATAATGCAATAGAAAGTACTCTTCCTCAAAATGTTTATAACTGGGATACCATCAAAGCTGTAAGATGAACTTCCAGTTTACAGAAAACACAGGAGATATAGAAACAAGCTAAGTGACACCATAAGTAAACCATCAGACAAAGGTAGAAAGTGGGACATTTTTCTAACGTCATTAAACCAAAGATAGAGACTCTTCCAGACTGAGTCTTGAGAGACTTAAAAACTAAATGCACTGCACAATTCTGGATGAGATGTCAATTTCAGCAAACCAGCAGAAAAACAAAAAGCTTTCAGGTGTTAACTATCTTAATAGTAGTATTGTGGTATGTAGAAAAATCTTTATTTTTATACATAGATACTAACAGAATAAGGTAAAAATGCCCCAAAGTCTATAATAATCTTTAAAATATTTGATAATATAAAAATATAGAGGAATCAAATAGAGGAAAAAAATACCCAGGGGTACTATCCTTAAAATGAGAGACAAAACAAAGATGTTAATTTTCTATGGTTTTTCCAGTAGTCATGTACAGATGTCAGGTTTGGACCATAAAGAAGACTGAGCTCCGGAAAACTGATGCCTTCAAATTGTAGTGCTAGAGAAGACTCCTGAGAGGTCCTTGGACTACAAAGAGCTCAAATGAGTCGATCCTAGAGGAAATCAACCCTGAATATTCATTGGGAGGTCTGATGCTGAAGCTGAAACTTCAATACTTTGGCCACCAGATATGAAGAGCCAACTCATTGAAANTAGAGAAGACTCCTGAGAGGTCCTTGGACTACAAAGAGCTCAAATGAGTCGATCCTAGAGGAAATCAACCCTGAATATTCATTGGGAGGTCTGATGCTGAAGCTGAAACTTCAATACTTTGGCCACCAGATATGAAGAGCCAACTCATTGAAAAAGACCCTGATGCTGGGAAAGATTGAAGGCAAGAGGAGAAGGTGATGACAGAGGATGAAATAGTTAGATAGCATCAGCGACTCAATGGACATGAACCTGAGCAAACCCTGGTAGACAGTGAAGGACAGGGAAGCCTGGCATGCTGCAGTTCACAGGGTCACAAAAAGTCAGGCATGACTTAGTGACTGAAAAATAAAACAAAATTGTGCCACCATTATTTAGCTTTTCTTTGAAAGTTGTAGCTAATAAAATAATACTAAGAATAGTTAGTTAGCAGCAGCAACAAAACTTTTATAATGCTTACTATATGCCAGGCACTGATCTAAGGATTCTGTATAAACTAACACATTTGATTTTCCAAACCACCTTATCAGGTAGGTTAGGGTTGGTCAATTTTCCAGAAAGCTGAAGTAAATAGGTGTAAACTAACTATGAATAACAAATGAAGCACAGGACATAAGTGGTGAATCCACATCAATATACATGTATTCTGGCTCCAATAAACGAATAAAAACACATTTATATGTGTTAGAAAGATAATGATAGATATAAACAAATATAATTGTTTGCAAAATTCAACATTTGATTTTCCAAACCACCTTATCAGGTAGGTTAGGGTTGGTCAATTTTCCAGAAAGCTGAAGTAAATAGGTGTAAACTAACTATGAATAACAAATGAAGCACAGGACATAAGTGGTGAATCCACATCAATAAGCATGTATTCTGGCTCCAATAAACGAATAAAAACACATTTATATGTGTTAGAAAGATAATGATAGATATAAACAAATATAATTGTTTGCAAAATTCACTTTTGTTTACCTAGAAAGCCTAAACAACTTTATCATATATCTTTTTAGGACTAATTAGAGGTTCAGTATGGTAAAAAGAAAGTGCATTTAATATAGTAAACAACAAACTGCATTGAAGAATATATTGTTAAAATATTTTCTATAAGTGTAATGTATAATTTTCAATTTGTTCCTATCAAAATAAAATTTAAAACTAAATTGACAAATTGATTCAAAGAGATATACCAGGAACAATACTTGATAATAACTAAGATTATTTTGATAAAGAATGATGAAAAGGATTTGTCCCAAAATATATCAATGGCATTATAAAGATGATTTTTAAAAAGTTGTTATGTACTGAATAGCTGAAAGGAACACATTACAGAGTCTGAATTTTGACCAAAATATGAAATTTAGTATAGAATAAGGTAGAATTTAAAATCAGACAGGAAATATGTCAATTATTCAACTAAGTTCATTGTAATTAGTGTTTAGCCATTTTGAAGAAATTTTTTTAAAATGTTTTCCTAACTCAAGTAAATGCAGGACATAGCAAATGTTTTACTTTAAAATCTTTAATGAAAGAGGAAGTACAAATATTGCTGATTTAAACACAAATTATTTTTAAGTAGAGAAGATATTTCTACACATATAATGAAAACTAAAAAGCATTAAAAAGATTTATAGAGTTAAAAATAAAATATAAATTCTGTAAGAATAAAAATAGTAAAATAAATCAAGATATAAAAAAGAAAAGGGTAGAACATTTGCCAAACTGGCAGCAAGGGGTTAATTTCCCCAAAGTACAAAACACTTTTTCTACTAAAGTATGATTACTTAATAGAAAAATTGAAAAAATAAAAATTAACAAGAGGAAAATATGAATGGACAATAAATACAAAAATAGTTCTAAATTTTAAGATGATTAAAGATAATTCCTCATTTCTCAAATAATCTTTGAGCACCTTATTGTACACACTTGCTGTTTCCTCTATCTCAGATTCTTTTCACCTAGATCTATACATGGCTGGCTTTTCTCAAGATCAAATGTGATTCACTAGTCTTACTTCTGGGAATGTATCTAAAGGAAATGAAGTCAGTATCTTGAGGTGCTATCTGCACTTTCATGATCACTCTAGCACTCTTAGGTCGTTTCCATATCTTGACTAGTCAGATATGGTAACGACCTAAGAGTCGATTGACAGATAAATGACAAAATAAAATGTGGTATGTGTACACAACAAAAGATTTTTCAGTCATTAAAAGGAAATCCTTGATCTTTGAAAGAGCATGAATAAACCTGAAGGACATTATGCTGAGTGAATAAGTCACACAGAGAAAGACAGATAATGTATGATCTCACTTGTATGTGGCATCCAAAAAGCCAAACTTATCGTAACAGAAAGTAAAATGGAGTTGGGTGAGGTGAGGGAATGAATAGATATTGATCAAAAGATGCTACTGACAGAAATAATCAGTAAACAACCTATAATACAAAACAGTTTTAGTTGAACCAGACTGAAGACAGTGGTCACAGGACTGGAAAAGGTCAGTTTTCATTCCAATCCCAAAGAAAGCAATGCCAAAGAATGCTCAAACTACTGCACAATTGCACTCATCTCACACGCTAGTAAAGTAATGCTCAAAATTCTCCAAGCCAGGCTTCAGCAATATGGGAACCGTGAACTCCCTGATGTTCAGGTTGGTTTTAGAACAGGCAGAGGAACCAGAGATCAAATTGCCAACATCTGATGGATCATGGAAAAAGCAAGAGAGTTCCAGAAAAACATCTATTTCTGCTTTATTGACTATGCCAAAGCCTTTGACTGTGTGGATCACAATAAACTGTGGAAAATTCTGAAAGAGATGGGAATACAAGACCACCTGACCTGCCTCTTGAGAAACCTATATTCAGGTCAGGAATCAACAGTTAGAACTGGCCATGGAACCACAGACTGGTTCCAAATAGGAAAAGGAGTACGTCAAGGCTGTATACTGTCACCGTGCTTGTTTAACTTACACGCAGAGTACATCATGATGAGAGGGTAACCAGCAGGAAGGCCAGGGGTCTCCAAACAGAAGAAATAACCTACAAGTTTCAGACATTTTTATCTCTCTTAAGCAACAGGAGGAAACAAACTAGCGATATTTTTTCCTTCTCTATACAAATTTAAAAGGAGGTTTCTCTTAAAAATGCCGTCTATGGGGTCGCACAGAGTCAGACACAACTGAAGCGACTTAGCAGCAGCAGCAGCAACAGCAGCAAACTGGGTACATATGTTAGTAACTATAATGTTCTCTTCTTTTGTTAATCCCTTTATCACCATATAATGCCCTTCTTTGTCTTTATGGCCTATGTTTTAAAGTCTTTCTTGTCTGAGGATCATGTTCTTTTTTTTCAGTGAATTTGTTTAGTTTTCTCAAGTCTCTGAGAGAGTAACAGGCAGGAAGGCCAGGGGTCTCCAAACGGAGGAAATAGCCTGCAAGTGTCAGACATTTTATCTCTATACAAATTTAAAAGGAGGTTTCTCTTAAAATCCTGTGTTGCCATAATGACACCTGGTTTCACCTGAAGTTAACCAATGCCTTTTTCTTATGGAAATGTTTATCTTAAGCTATGCTAATGTACTATGCATTTACCCCAAACTCTGTCTTCAAGTTGATTTGCCTTTTGGGCTCAACCTACTTGATAAACCAGTATGTTATACTCCGATATTGTTCCTCTAATCTATGTAAATGAAACTATTTGTATGGTGATCTGCCCTTCTTCAAGATTCAAGTTAATCATTTTATGGCCCAAGATAAACCATTTGGAGCTAAGGTTATCCCAAAATACATCTTATGGGTGAGGGGCCTGGTGCCATTCTAAGTTTTGAGACATTCCTTTCTTTCATTAACAGACTGCTGGTGACTATGTAACATCCAGCTAAAGACTAGCAGGGGGGTACTCTTTCTGCCCCCTTCTGATGCCTATGTCAGAAGCTTTCTCTATCTCCTTTATACTTTAATAAAACTTTATTACACAAAAGCTCTGAGCGATCAAGCCCTGTCTCTTATACACATCTCCCTTGAGTATGCGCTGGACCTAGTGACTCAATTTTAAGAACCAAGAGAGATACAGTAAAACTTTCAATATTAGTTTTCAAAAAGACTGAACTTTCTATCTCACTTGCCATCTTGCACTCTCTCTGGCTTAGTTTGAAAGCCAGAGAAGGTCTGGGTGAAGCAAGCTGTCTTGTGGTGGAGAAGACCATGTGGGAGTGTCGTAATTCAACAACAACCTTTCAATAGCACAGATCAACACGGGGCCATCCTGAGGCTCCAAGGAACCCAGACAGAGGCAAGAAGATGTGAAAAAAGTAGGGTACCTGTACATCCACTCATAAGCAGCTGCACTGTCTCCAAAAGTGATGAGTGAATAGAAATGGTGACATATCCTGTTCATTTTGAAAATCAAGTTGCTGGCTTCATCTTTACCTCTGTAAACCGAAGAGAAAAAAAAAAAAAAAGCACAACTTAAAAGTTGAGAATTGTTTTATTCAGCAGACTTTCTGAGGACTTAAGCTCAGGAGGCAGCCTCTCAGGCACCTCTGAGGGACTCCTCCAAAGAGGTGAGGAAAGAGCCAGTATATATAGGAGTTTTTGCAACAAAAACTCAAACATCAAAAGATTATAATTACTTAAAGAAATGCAGATCTCTCAAATCAATGAATTTAGTGGGTTTCTATGGAAGAGATGATATAAGAATTTGGGGTCATTGAAATCATTCTTTTGATGTGCACCTTAGCTATCTAGGGCCAGCATTCTGAGAGTTCCCATCCTGAATTTCATCAGCATGCTCTTCTGGGGGCGGCTGCAGTGGCTGATGGCTTGGTAGTGGCAACATCCTGTTTACTGATACAGCAGGTGACATTCTTCATCCACACCTTCATCAAAGAATTAAAAGGAATCCTCCTACACTGTTGGTAGAAACGTAAATTGTTAGCGACTATGGAGACCAGTATGGATGTTCCTTTAAGAACTAAAACTAGAGCCACCATCAGTTCAGTTCAGTCGCTCAGTAGTGTCCGACTCTTTGCGACCCCATGAATCGCAGCACGCCAGGCCACTTTCCCAGGACACAGTGTGTGTCTTCTTCACGTTTGTGTCCTGCTGCCAGCATGGTTGTCACACTGAACGGACCTGAATCCTAGGCAGGGGCTCACGGGAGAAGCGAGCCAGACGCAAACGTGGAGGGGACTCCAGCCAGGGCCTTGCTGTCCAGGAGGACCAGTCTCCATCTCAGGGATTTCCTGAGTCCCCATTTACTGTAAAACACTGAGATAGCTCCTAAATGGGGGAGAAACAGAATAACAACTGAACGCTGTTTGAGAAAGTAAGAAAGGAGAAGTGTGAAAGAGCAAAGCATGGAATACTAACTGACATGATACTATCCAGTGTCCACATGTTAGGAGACACTGGCCCTTACACCTGTAAGTGTACAGTGTCTGTATTCAGCACACACCACGTCGCTCGTGATTCAGGATCATTGGTAGAAAGGGCAGGGAATTGCGAATTTTGCATTTTATGTTCCTTAGATACTAGCTTCGTTCTAGCGGTTTGGGGAGAGAACTGACTGACATCAGTCTGTGTGTGTGTCCTGTGTTGCCAGGGACACCACGATCATCAACCACTCGAGGAATGGCAGCTATGGCGAGAGCTCACTGGAGGCCCACATCTGGCAGGAGGAGGAGGAGGTCGTGCAGGCCACCAGGAGGTGTCAGGACATGGAGTACACGTAAGGGACGGCCGTGCCCAGCCCCCGGGCCCCACACCTGCCACCCACCTCCCGAACCCGGCGGGGCCACCAGCCCTCTGTGTGCACTCATCTCCAGCCCTTTCCCATTCTAGACAGCCTCCAGCTTGAGCCCTCCAAGTCCACATTCCAGGGAGAGTCCTGTTAACAAGGGGCCTGGAGCCCGAGGTCTCTGGGAACTAATTTCATGTCAGATGCAGATATTTAGGTGGAGGCTAATAACAAGACTTTAGAAGCCCATGTGTTTTCTGGGTGTCTGTCTCAACAGCCTACTCGACATTATCAGCTGGACAGAGGGAAACATCATATGCCAGAGTCTCCGAGTTTTTGAGCCAGTATATATATTCCAGCCAGTAATAAAGAACATATGTAGCTAATGTGTTTTTCTCCTGAAGTAAACAAGAAGTCCTTCAGCAGGCTTTGTGACATCACAGAGCTAGCCTGGCGCCCACCCCCAGCCCTCCCCACGGAGCCCTGGGAAGCTGAGCTTCTCATTCTGCAGATGTGAAAATAGAACTGCGTGGCTGAGTCGTTGATAAGCTCAGCAAGTTACAACTTAGATTGTGAAAAAGAACTCACGTGTCTCCTGATTCTCATCTTTGACCTTCAGGGAGGAAAACATCATCTTCACACAGAAAACTTGTCCATTTCCTGCCCCCCTCCTCAGAAAATAGGCAAATTGACTCTCATGAGCAGCCTACCCTGTGTGAGGCTTGAGTTTGTGTGTGTTTCACTGTAGTTCCTCGTGCCCTTCCCACTGCCAGGCTTCTAGACACACTTCAGTTCAAGAGATCCCTGCCAGGTGGCCGCATGCACTCAAACTGTGTGTCCTCAGGGTCCCAGAGCCTCCTAAGGGGCCAGAGAAGGTGCCCCCTTTTCAAGTACTACAAAAGATCAGTCTTCTACAATTGGAGATTGTAACTGAAGACTTAGGTGGCAGTTAACTCTGTCCTTGGAATTATAGTTAAAATCTGTGAGGTCCTGAGAGAAATATAAATATCTCTGTCATTCCATGGATTTTGATCCTGACTGTTTTGTTTTCTTACACAGTATTAAAAATCTCCATGCCAAAATCATAGAGAAGGACGCCATGATTAAGGTCCTTCAGCAGCGATCCCGTAAAGATGCCGGGAAGACGGACTCCTCCAGCCTGAGACCCGCCCGCTCTGTGCCATCCATTGCAGCAGCCACTGGGACTCACTCCCGCCAGACCTCGCTCACCAGCAGCCAGTTGGCTGAGGAGAAAAAGGAGGAGAAGACCTGGAAGGGGAGCATAGGTGAGTGCCACGCCCTCAACAAGCCCCACCCCTCCCCAAGCAAGCCCTGCCCACACCCCAAGCAAGCCATGCCCCTCTGCAGGTGAGCCCCACCCCCTCAGGCAAGGTCCTCCCTCCGTAAGTGAGCCCCACTCACCCCCAGGCAAGCCCCATCCCTGCATAGGTGAGCCCCTCCACTCCTCACGTGAGCCTCTGAAGAGCAGGAGTCACACAAACACTGAGGCACCTCAGCTGGCCAATGGAGTTTAGACCCCGTTGTGAAAATAGGAATTTTGAGTATCTCCAAGTCTCAGAGTACTCACATGTGAAGTTCGGTTCCCTTGCTCAGTTGTGTCTGACTCTTTGTGACCCCATGGACTGCAGCACACCAGGCTTCCCCGTCCTTCACCAACTCCCAGAACTTGGTTCAAACTCATTTCCATCAGCTGGGTGATACCATCCAACCATCTCATTTTCTGTAGTCCCCTTCTCCTCTTGCTGTCAATCTTTCCCAGCATCAGAGCCTTTTCTAATGAAAAGACTTTCCCATCAGGTGGCCAAAGTATTGGGGCTTCAGCTTAAGCATCAGTCCTTCCAATGAGTATTCAGGAGTGATTTCCTTTAGGATTGACTGCTCTGATGTCCTTGCTGACCAAGGGACTTTCAAGAGTCATCTCCAGCACCACAGTTCAAAAGCATCAGTTCTTCAGCACTCAGCTTTCTTAACGGTCCAGCTCTCACATCCATACATGAGTAGATGACTGGAAAAACCATAGCTTTGACTAGATGGACCTTTGTCAGCAAAGTAATATGACTGCTTTGTAATATGCTGTCTAGGTTTGTCATAGCTTTTCTTCCAAGGAGCAAGTGTCTTTTAATTTCATGGCTGCAGTCACCATCTGCAGTGATTTTGGAGCCCAAGAAAATAAAGTCTGTCACTGTTGCCATTGTTTCCCCATCTATTTGCCATGAAGTGATGGGACTGGATGCCATTATCTTAGTTTTCTGAATGTTGAGCTTTAAGCCAGCTTTTCACTTTCCTCTTCCACTTTCATCAAGAGGCTCTTCAGTTCCTTTTCACTTTCTGCCATCAGGGTGGTGTCATCTGCATATCTGAGGTTATTGATATTTCTCTCGGCAGTTTTGATTCCACCTTGTGCTTCATCCAGCCCGCCATTTCTCATGATGTACTCTGCATGTAAGTTAAATAAGCAAGGTGACAATATACAGCCTTGACGTACTTCTTTCCCAATTTGGAACCAGTCCATTGTTCCATGTCCGGTTCTAACTGTTACTTCTTGATCTGCATACAGATTTCTCAGGAGGCAGGTCAGATGGTCTGGTATTCCCATCTCTTGAAGAATTTTCCACAGTTTGCGGTAATCCAAACAGTCAAAGGCTTTAGTCTTCAACTAAAGTAGTCAGTGAAACATAAGTAGATGTTTTTCTGGAATTCTCTTGCATTTTTGATGTGATCTCTGGTTCCTCTGCCTTTTCTAAGTCCAACGTGAACATCTGGAAGGTCTCGGTTCATGTACTGTTAAAACCTAGCTTTGAGAATTTTGAGCATTGCTTTGCTAGCATGTGAGATGAGTGCAATTATGTGGTAATCTGAACATTCTTTGGCCTTGCCTTTCTTTGGGATTGGAATGAAAACTGACCTTTATCAGTTCTGTAGCCACTGCTGAGTTTTCCATATTTGCTGGCTCACAGCACTTTCACAGCATCATCTTTTAGGATTTGAAATAGCTCACCTGAAATTCCATCACCTCCACCAGCTTTATTCATCTTGATGCTTCCTAAGGCCCACTTGACATCACATTCTAAGATGTCTGGCTCTAGGTGAGTGGTCACACCATCGTGGTTATCTGGGTCATTAAGATCTTTTATATAGTAGTTCTGTGTATTCTTGCCACCTTTTCTTAATATCTTCTGTTTCTGTTAAGTCCATACTGTTTCTGTAATTTATTGTGCCCATCTTTGCATGAAATGTTCTCTTGCCATCTCTAATTTTCTTGGAGAGATCTCTAGTCTTTCCCATTCTATTGTTTTCCTCTATTTCTATGCCTTGATCACTGAGGAAGGCTTTCTTATCTGTCCTTGCTATTCTTTGGAACTCTGCATTCAAATGGGTATGTCTTTCCCTTTCTCCTTTGCCTTTAGCTTCTCTTCTTTTCTCAGCTATTTGCAAGGCCTCCTCAGACAACCATTTTGCCTTTTTGCATTTCTCCTTCTTGTAGATAGTTTTGATCACCTCCTCCTACACAGCGTTACAAACCCCTGTCAGTAGTTCTTAAGGCACTCTTATCTATCAGATTGTATCCCAGGAATCTATTTGTCACGTCCACTGTGTAATCATAATGGATTTGATTTAGGTCATACCTGAATGGTTTAGTGGTTTTCCCTACTTTCTTCAATTTAAGTCTGAATTTGGCAATAAGGAGTTCATGATCTGGGCCACAGTCAGCTCCTGGTCTAATTTTTGCTGACTGTACAGAGCTTCTCCATCTTTGGCTGCAAAGAACATAATCACTCTGATTTCGGTGTTGACCATCTGGTGATGGCCATGTGTAGAGTCACCTCTTGTGTTGTTGGAAGAGGGTGTTTGCTATGAGCAATGCATTGTCTTGACAAAACTCTGTTAACCTTTGTCCTGCTTCATTTTGTGCTCCAAGACCAAAGTTGCCTGTTATTCCAGGTATCTGTTGACTTCCTACTTTTGCATTCTAGTCCCCTATGATGAAAAAGACATCTTTTTTTGGTTTTAGTTCTAAAAGTTCTTGTGGGTCCTCACAGATCCATTCAACTTTAGCTTCTTTGGCATTTGCGGTTGGGACATAGACTTGGGTCACTGTGATGTTGAATGGCTTGCCTCGGAAATGAACAAAAAAAAATCTCATTTTTGAGATTGCACCCAAGTATTGCATTTCGGACTCTTTTTGTTGACTGTGAGGGCTACTCCATTTCTTCTAAGAGATTCTTGCCACAGTAGTAGATGTAATGGTCATCTGAATTAAATTTGCCCAATTTGGTTCTTTTTAGTTCACTGATTCCTAAAATGTCAATATTCACTGTTGCTATCTCCTGTTTTACCACTTCCGATTTACCTTGATTCATGGACCTAACATTCCAGGTTTCTATGCAGTATTGCTCTTTACAGCATAGGACTTTACTTCCAATACCAGTCATATCCACAAATGGGTATTGTTTCCACTTTGGCTCAACCTCTTCATTCTTTCTGGAGCTGTTTCTCCAGTCTTTTCCAGTAGCATATTGGGCACCTACAGACCTGGGGAGTTCATCTTTCAGTGTCATATCTTTTGCTTTTTCATACGGTTCGTATGGTTCTTCTCAGTATTCTTCTGAAGTATACTGCAATGGTTTGCCATTCACTCTCCAGTGGACCATGTCTTGTCAGAACTCTCCACCATGACCTGTCAGTCTTGGGTGACCCTGCACAGCATGGCTCATAGTTTCACTGAGTTAGAGAAGGCTGTGATCCTCGTGATCAGTTTGGTTAGTTTTCTGTGACTGTGGTTTCCATTCTGTCTGCCCGCCCTCTGATGGATGAGGATAAGAGGCTTGTGGAAGCTTCCTGATGGGAGGGACTGGCTGCGGGGGAATCTGAGTCTTGCTCTGGTGGGTGAGGCAGGGGTCACCAGTTGCCTGCCACGGGAACAGGGGTTCTGTGGCTGCAGCAGACCTGGGAGGTGTGGGGTGTGAGCCCCACCATAGCACCACCGAGCAGACACCCACAAACTGGAGAACAGGTATACCAAAGAAGTTTTTGCACTGTTGCGAAAGTTCTGGGACCCACGCCAGATTTCCCAACCTGGGGGTCTGGCAGAGGGGCTGAGAACCCCCAGGGAATTTGATTTTGGAAGCCAGTGGGATTTGATCACAGAACTTCCACAGGACTCGGGAAAACAGACTCTTGGAGGGCACAAACAAAACCTCGTGCGCACCAGGACCCAGGAGAAAGGAGCAGTGACCCCACAAGAGACTGGGCCAGAACTGCCTGTGAGTGTCCAGGAGTCTCCAGTGGAGGTGTGGAAAGGATAATGCATCATACTTTGGTGGTGGACGCAAAGGCCACCCCACCAGAGTCACTGTTAGCCATGAGTTGGCTCACATGATCATTATTACTGAAAGCTAAGGTGTCTTACACTGTAAAAATTTTTAGCAGGAGGAGGACTGAGACTTCAGGCCTCTGAACTTGGTTCTGCCCCAAACCAGTGGTAGGACTACTCCACCTCTGTTTCTGTGTCTAGAAAAGCTGGGTGGTGTCTGGAGGTGTCTTCCTTGCTGTACCCCATGGGGTCATTGCAAGGCCAAAATGACATACTGGAGAGAAAGCGCTTTGCAAGCAGTGCTCTCGCATCTGCTGGCGGTGTTTTGTTGGATTCTTGTTGCACAGGCAGAGTTTGGAAGAGCATTCTGCAAACACGGTCATAGCCATGGACTGGTTTCCTAGGGTGACGGGGACCAACGGCCCAGCTCGCTGAGTCAGAGAGGATAAGACAGAGCTGTCCGGGTCACAGGCAGCACTCCCGGTCACACATCTTCCACTCTTGTCCCTGACTCTGCAGCCCCAGGGGCCCGGCCCTTCTTTGATGCATTTCCCTGGGTCAGAGTGTGTTTTGTTTATCCATGGAGCTGAGAGCCTGTTTTTGTTAGCCCAGGACAGTGGAGGAGCCTGGCTGTTTCATGTCAAAGGGGATAAGAGCTTCCAGGAGGAAGCTGACAGACTTGGGGGGGAATCAAAGCCACCCAGCCATTATCTCCATTTGAAGTCCCCCCATGGGTTACTTCTGTAGCCCCTGCCCTCCAAGGAAATGCACTTCAAAGAGGAGGTGTGTAGACAGCAGCTGGCATCTTCAAAGCCCCTTCCCAAGGACTCTTAGCTCCCCTCCCCTTTGAGAGAGCCTCAGCAGTGGTGCTCAGGTGGACTTGGGAGGGGACTTGGCACGTGCTCAGCTCCCATAGAAACCTCTCTGGCAGAAGCCTGTCTGTGACATCCAGCCAGGCAGGCATTTCCCTGGGGGCTGTGCCCGTACCCCTAGCATTTGATGTGCCTCAGCCAGGCCTGGGAGCGGAGGACTCAGCTGCAGGAAGAGCTCCTGTGTTCTCCACACTCGTATTCCCCCTCCTTACTGTGATCAGTGTCCACATGTCACAAGACAGACTGGAGCCCTCCCACTGCAGAGGGAGGCACACGTTCAATTCCCACAGACCTCCTGCACAGGCCCCACAGCATTCCCACAGTGTCTTGTCTGAGGAGCTCTGGAAGGAGGTGGAGGTGATAACATATCCCTTTCTGATGGCCCGGGCTCTCGGGTGAGATGACCGGCCAGTGGCTTAGTTGCACAGGAATATCCTCACCAGACTGTGGCTCTCCACGCAGGGAGAGGCAGAAAAGGACACAAGGTAGACTTACAGGCAGGCACCTCTGGTTTCAAATGCTATTTCTGCTACCTCTCAACTGTGAGGCACCAAATTCGGCCATTTCCTTTTCTGTAAAACAAAACATAGCAACAGGACCTATCTCATACGAAGTGAGATGATGTCTGGGAAGCACCTAGTCAAGGCTTCTTGCTCCTCAAGGTGTGGTCTGTGGGCCAGCACCACCAGCGTCGCCTGGGAGCTTATTAGAGAAACAGAAGCTCGAGGTCCCCCGCTGACTTGAATCTTCATCTTAACTATATGCAAGGAATCGACGTGTGTGTGAACATGTTGAGAAGCATCACTGTAGACAGACTGGATTGAGTTGTGTTGCATTATGAATGGGCACCCTTAAATAGCCCTAGCAAGGAGACTGTGTGAACTTCATTAAATGAACAGACACTTGATTGTGCTTACTGCACTTTGTGTAGGCTGGTGTGGAACGAGGGCCATATTTCACAATTAGAACAGTTGCTGTGCTGTCCAGCTTGCAGAAAGACATTGAGGAGACGGGGCACATCACGCCTCCCTTTTGCCCAGCTGGCTGCCCTCTTCTCACCCCAGACTCTTTGGTCTTGGGACGGGTGGGGAGGAGAAGGCTGAGCGGCCCTCCCCAGAAACCCAGCTGGCTTCCTCCCTCTTGGAGGACATGGCTCTTCATCACAAGGAGCTCTCTGGGGAATAATGTACACAACTTTGCCATGACCAGGAGTCATGCTTATTTTGACCCAGGCCCTGGGGAGATAATTCATTACCAGAGAGGAGTGAAGTTGGGGGCTGTTAAGCAGAGCAGCAGGCCAACAGGGCTGTGTCTAGGAGCAGAGAAGCCTTCAGATTTTCTTAGACACGCTGCCACTGCTCAGGACTAGCCCTCCTGGGCTGCATGTGGAAAGAAAGCATTGTCTCCAGAAACCCTTGCAGGAGTGCCCCTGCCCCTCGACACTCTGCCTGAAAGGCATCTCTTCTCCCTTCTTTCCATATCATCCTCAAGATAGTAGTGTCCTATCATTTGTTATGTAACATTATAGCCAGTTTATGTGACAGCTCTTCCCCTGCCCCATGCTAGGTTTTTTGTTTTTGGTTTTTAATTGGGGTATTCAGTTCAGTTCAGCTGCTCAGTCATGTCCAACTCTTTGCGACCCCATGGACTGCAGCACGCCAGGCCTCCCTGTCCATCACCAGCTCCCAGAGTTTACTCAAATTCATGCCCATTGAGTCAGTGATGCCATCCAGCCATCTCATCCTCTGTTGTCCCCTTCTCCTCCCACTTTCAATCTTTCCAGCATCAGGGTCTTTTCTAGTGAGTCAGTTCTTCGCATCAGGTGGCCAAGGTATTGGAGTTTCAGCTTCAACATCAGTCCCTGACCAGCCCACTGTTTCTCATGATGTACTCTGCATATAAGTTAAATAAGCAGGGTGACAATATACAGCCTTCAGAGCTGGTAAGAAGTAAGGGTGTTTGTTAAGGAAGGATAGGTTGGGGTCTGAAATGGTTGCATAGTTACAAGGAGAGACCTTTGGACTATAAGGTTGAAGCTGGCAGCTGCTAGCAGATATTGCTTTGAGAATAGCTGGTGATGTCCTTGAGTCTGATACAGATTCAAAATACAGTTCAGAATATTCCAGTTCTCAGTAACACAGGAATGTGTCTGAATACACATCCACAATGGCCACCTAGTTCCATTTTGAATGCCTGAACTACAGTTACTTCATTTTGATTTTTAAATGCATTATTTCCTTAAGTGGTTCAAACACATGCACAACACATGCTTAAGAGGCCAAAAACAGGCTGCTCAGTTAGACTAAATTTTATGTTAAATCATGTATAAGTCAGAATGACACACTCATACCTCAATATGTGAACATTTCTTCCATCAACTCAAACTTCCAGTTATAACATGAATAAGTTATAGTATTCTAATGTACAGCATGACAATTGTAGTAAATAAAATTATTCAGTTCAGTTCAGTCACTCAGTCATGTCCAGCTCTTCATGACCCCATGGACCGCAGCATGCCAGGTATCCCTGTCCATCACCAACTCGCGGAGTTTACCCAGACTCACATCCATTGAGTTGGTTGCTGGGAGCCAACGTGAGGAACTCTGCCCGTGGCAAAGATCATTAGGAAGGAGGCTCAGCATAATGCAAAGGTGGGATCAAGCCTCAGGAGACCCCCTGTTCCTGAGCATCTACCCCCAAAACCAGAGTCTGCCTATTTTACTGCTTTATGCTCTCACCTACACTTCTGACTTTACGGGGAGCTGTCCCCCACCATCTCTCTCAGAGAAAGAGTTAACTTGCAGCTCCAATTAATAAAAATTCCTGGGCGTGAGAAGGGTGTCTCAGGTCAAACCTCTCTGCTGGCAAACTAGCTTGTGTGACAAGATTATCCACACTCTTGCTACTACTTGCATGATTGTTTACAACCTCTCAACCATAAAACAGCACAGAGAGTTTGGAGTATTTTGAAAGTCTTAGTTAGCATTGGGTTTTTCTAAAGAAAAAAATCATGTTGGTGAAGGGTTTTTCATTTATTGGGCCAATGTTTGCTGCTAAATCTCCATATTCCCTGCCCATATAATGAATATAACTAGCACATAGGAGAAATAAGTATTAATCTTTAAGATTAATCATGTTAACCTTAGGCTAAGTAAATTCCTTTCCCAATTNATCATGTTGGTGAAGGGTTTTTCATTTATTGGGCCAATGTTTGCTGCTAAATCTCCATATTCCCTGCCCATATAATGAATATAACTAGCACATAGGAGAAATAAGTATTAATCTTTAAGATTAATCATGTTAACCTTAGGCTAAGTAAATTCCTTTCCCAATTGTAACCCACTACACCCTCACCCTATAGGAATGCAACTTTATCTGGTACGTTTGGAGGGTGGTGCCTGGTTTAAGAAAAATCACCCCTGGAAAATAAGTTTCTGGTTGACTGACTGTTATCAGAAAAGAAAGGATCATAAAATGTTATCAGGCACCCTTGCCAGAAGATGATGTAAAACCCCTAAGACCTTTTATATGAAGCACCTGATTTTGATAAACGTCAGGTCTGCTGACCCCACGCGACTCTGTATTCATCCCTATGTATAACAGTATATAAGCAAACCTGAAAAATAAAGAAAACGGACCAATTTCTGGAAAACTGGTTCCCCCCGTGTGGTCTTTTCTTCTTTTCTGGCTGAATTCCCATCTGGAGCATGGATGCTCGCCAAGCCTGCTAATTTTGCCCTGGCTTCTAAGACCCACATGAGAGGGAGCCTAAGGCAGGGCACCCTCCACTATTCAAGTGGGTGCCAGTGGCCTATGTAGGTGGTGCAAACTCCTTGCGTTGGAGTTTTATTGGTATTCCACATAAGCCGAGTTGTTCAGGCTCTTTTTCTCCACTAATTTTCCTACTACACTATTCTTTTCTAATCTCTCTTTATATNCATGAGAGGGAGCCTAAGGCAGGGCACCCTCCACTATTCAAGTGGGTGCCAGTGGCCTATGTAGGTGGTGCAAACTCCTTGCGTTGGAGTTTTATTGGTATTCCACATAAGCCGAGTTGTTCAGGCTCTTTTTCTCCACTAATTTTCCTACTACACTATTCTTTTCTAATCTCTCTTTATATTTCTAATTAATAGTTTTTTTCCTAGGACGCCGATTCCGTCTCCCCTACGAATTACCCTGGATCCCCCAGAGCTGAACCCCAGCAGTTGGTGATTCCATCCACCCGTCTCATATTTTGTCATCCCCTTCTCCTGCCCTCAATCTTTCCCAGCATCAGGGTCTTTTCAAATGAGCCAGCTCTTTGCATCAGGTGGCCAAAACACTGGAGTTTCAGCTTTAGAATCAGTCCTTCCAATGAACACCCAGGACTGATCTCATTTAGGATGGACTGGTTGGATTTCCTTGCAGTACAAGGGACTCTCAAGAGTCTTCTCCAACACCGCAGTTCAAAAGCATCAATTCTTCGGCACTCAGCATTCTTCACAGTCTAACTCTCACATCCATACATGACCACTGAAAAAACCATAGCCTTGACTAGACGGACCTTAGTAGACAAAGTAATGTCTCTGCTTTTCAGTATGCTATCTAGGTTGGTCATAACTTTTCTTCCAAGGAGTAA
>SJYX01005119.1:0-61973 GCA_006410675.1 Oreotragus oreotragus
CTTCCTCAGAGTGGCCTTCCCTCTTCATCTTCCTGGGGTGATTCTGAAGTTGGGGGGAGCACACCCTGGTGATATAGCCTCCTGTTGGGAGGACAGACACAGGAAAGGAGCTTGTGGGCCCCAAGCTTTGCCATCTCTTCCAGGTGACCTGAGGGTCCTCACGTCAACTTGGTTCCTGGAAGTCTTTCCTGACAGCCCCGAGTTCTCCAGGTAGTGACACAGGATGGCCCTCTGCCCTCTGTGTGCTCAGAAATGAGACAAGTCTCATTTAGAAAATGAGAAGGTGGTTCCAGATGGACTTTTCATTTGCCTTCTGACATCCACAATCTGTGCATCCAAGATGCTGAAGATGCTTGGGGAGAGTTCACTTGAGTTCAGTCGCTTAGTCATGTCTGACTCTTTGTGACCCCATTAATCACAGCACGCCAGGCCTCCCTGTCCATCACCATCTCCTGGAGTTCACTCAAACTCATGTTCATCGAGTCAGTGATGCCATCTCATCCTCTGTCGTCCCCTTTTCCTCCTGCCCCCAATCCCTCACACACACACACACACGCACACACGCATATGAGCTCATGCCATGGGGATCATAAATGCCTTCTTCCAAATTTTCTCTCTGCTCAGATGTTCTTTCCTGAATTGTACATGTGATGACAAGGGGGGAGATAAGGGAGTGAGATGGAGGGGAAAGTACCTTCTAATCTCATTGTCTGTGCTGTCTGAATGTGTCAGAAGAATTCTTCTTGTGTTGAGTTACCTACTGATGCAGGCGTGTAAGAGATTGTTGGTCCAGGGGATATTTTTTGTGAGCATTAGACTCTATTAGTTGACAGGTCTGCACTGAGCCTCTGCCCTCTGCATGGTTTGGAACAAAGTGTTAGCGGGATACAGAGCATGAAGGTCCTGGTAATTAGATGGGAAATTAGACTGATGTATTTGAGAAAACATTCTCAGGAAGCAACACCCAGTGCTAACTTTGTGAACAAATGAAATCTTAGTTGGCAAAGAAGGGTTAACTGTTGCCATTTGAACTGAGCCAAGTCAGGTGACTGGGTTTTCTACCAATGGAAAAGAGGTGGGAAGTTTCCAGTTGCCCAGGCAATAGCTTGCTGGGCTAGATGGTGTGGTGACTACAGAGGCAGAGAGGGCTGTGTAGATAGACAATGAATAAAATATGGATTAGGGCATGGTGCTTTGTAAAATTCTAGAAATCTCTCAGGAAGGGCTATGAATCAATCAACAAATCAGTAAGCATTTGTAGAATTCCCACCATGATCTAGTAACTAGTGGTTCAGAATGTATGGGCTTCCCAGGTAGTGTAGTGGTAAAGAACCTGCCTGCCAATGCAGGAGACCTGGGTTCAATCCCTGGGTTGGGAAGATCCTTTGGAGGAGGAAGTGGCAACCCAGTCCACTATTCTTGCCTGGAGAATCCCAAGGACAGAGAATCTGGAGGCCTACAGTGCGTAGAACTGCAAAGAGTCAGACATGACTGAGCACATAGTAGAAATGTATATAACTCAGGCTGAGCACTGACATGAAAGATAGAATCACTGGAGAAGACATTTGGCATAATGAAGTAAATCTGCATAAATCAAATGGGAAGCCATGAGTCTTGGCCTGGAGATGTCTCTGGTAGACCATGGTTTCCCTTGCAGTCAGGGGTCAATAACTGATTCTCCTTAGTGGGTTAATGTGAGTGCTCCAGGTCAAGGTGTTACAAGGAGGGTGTGACTTCTCCACTGCTGTTCCCACATGCTACTTGGATTCTGCAAAGAGTCAGACATGACTGAGCACATAGTAGAAATGTATATAACTCAGGCTGAGCACTGACATGAAAGATAGAATCACTGGAGAAGACATTTGGCATAATGAAGTAAATCTGCATAAATCAAACGGGAAGCCATGAGTCTTGGCCTGGAGATGTCTCTGGTAGACCATGGTTTCCCTTGCAGTCAGGGGTCAATAACTGATTCTCCTTAGTGGGTTAATGTGAGTGCTCCAGGTCAAGGTGTTACAAGGAGGGTGTGACTTCTCCACTGCTGTTCCCACATGCTACTTGGATGCAGAGTGACCAGTAGAAGGAGACTGGACCCTGAGTTGGAGTCTTGCTAACCAGGAGCACCTTCACTGGACGGGAGTCAGAGGTACACTTCTACTATGTCCAGTTACAAAGTGTTAAGAGTTGGTTTATTAGAGTAGGGAGTACTTTCTTGGCTCTTTGCATTAGGCACCCCCTGCAATGAGATCAGGTAATCTTGTAGCAGCATTTTCTGGGACCCTGATCTAGGACTGAGGATACACAAGTGGGTTTATATGAGGAGTTAGGGAAGAGTCAGAGCTTAGGTTGAAATGACTGTATCTGTTGCTCAGGGCTTTCTGACTCTTTCCTTCTCCCTCTAGTGTGCCCAGGAGGGCACCAGCCCCTATTCCTGCCCACTTCTTTACCCTCAAAGCTCAGAATGACCCAGACAGATGACACATTTCCCCTTCTGTTTCCCATAGATCCTCTCATGGGAGAATCTGATCGATTACAGAAGAACGGTCTCTGATCTTTTCTTTGCTGCCTGTTGACTATTAGAAGATCCTAGATTATGTATATACTTTTGTACCCTGATCTAGGACTGAGGATACACAAGTGGGTTTATATGAGGAGTTAGGGAAGAGTCAGAGCTTAGGTTGAAATGACTGTATCTGTTGCTCAGGGCTTTCTGACTCTTTCCTTCTCCCTCTAGTGTGCCCAGGAGGGCACCAGCCCCTATTCCTGCCCACTTCTTTACCCTCAAAGCTCAGAATGACCCAGACAGATGACACATTTCCCCTTCTGTTTCCCATAGATCCTCTCATGGGAGAATCTGATCGATTACAGAAGAACGGTCTCTGATCTTTTCTTTGCTGCCTGTTGACTATTAGAAGATCCTAGATTATGTATATACTTTTGCCACAGGGTCATCAATACATTGAATACATTGAATAATTTAAGATGCTACTTGTACCACACAGCTTTCTGAAAACCATTTGCGTCGTTTCCCCAGAAGGGCATAATGAATGGGAGATGATGATTAATTATTACTAATTATTCATAATTAATGAACCAGAAATGGACCACGAGGAGAGGAGAAATAAAGGGTTCGAGTAGGTGAGTGAGTAGGGAGTGGGTGTGCTCAGGTTTGAAGGACACTCCAGACCCCACAGGCAGAAGGTCTGTGGGCCTCCCTGTGCAGACAGAGCGGGGCAGCAGGGTCTCAGAACCCTTCCTTTCTGCATTCCAAACATCCCTCTCCTGGGTCCCCACACCCTGATCCAGTTCCTCACCAGTGCTGCCTGGAGCCCATAATATCCTCTTCCAGGTGCCAGGTGATGATGCTAACTGTTCCAGACTTAAATTATTTCTCTTCTCAAGATGAAAAACTTTATGTATAAAGGGTCTTCTGAATTCTGAAAAAATAATTAAGGGTCCAAAGAAGGAATTACTGTACAATTCAACAATGTAAGGTAATACAACATAAAATGGTATAATCACTTTAGAAAATTGTGTGCTGTTTGTCCAAACCTAAAATACACATTCCCTGGGGGCCACTCCTAAGAGCCCACTCTTCAGAATACACTAAACAGATATGCACATATTTGTGCAACAAAAGACAAATAAAAAATGTTCATACCAGCACGATTCATAATAACCCCGAGCTGGAAACAAATTCGTGTCTATTGTCAGTATGTGTATAAATAAATTGTGGTCAATTCATTGATGGAATACTATATGGCAAAGAAAAACACAAACTTTGCTGCATCCTACAACAAGGCTGAATCTCTTGGGTATGACATTGAACAAAACTAGCCAGATATACAAGATATTTACAGTATAATTTCATTTATAAATGTCTTAAAGATGGTAAAAAAAAAAAAAGCATTTTTATGAAAAACAAAGAGTACTGGCTCCTTTGGAAATCACTGGCTGGGAGGGCAGGAGGAAGGCTTCTGAGAGCATGAAGGTGTCTCCTTGGGGTCCAGAATGTTCTNTTATAAATGTCTTAAAGATGGTAAAAAAAAAAAAAGCATTTTTATGAAAAACAAAGAGTACTGGCTCCTTTGGAAATCACTGGCTGGGAGGGCAGGAGGAAGGCTTCTGAGAGCATGAAGGTGTCTCCTTGGGGTCCAGAATGTTCTGTGCCCCTGACTTGGGGATGGTTTCATGTGCTTTAGGTTTGTGTACCTTATTGTATGTATAGGGCTTCCTTGGTGGATTATTGTATAAACACTGAATGTACTATACTTTTTCAATAAGATTAAAGGAAGCTTTGAGGCTTCCCTGGTGGTCCAGTGGCCAAGACTCCATGCTCCCAATGCAGGGGGCCTAGGTTCAATCCTTGGTCAGGGGGCTAGATCCCAAATGCTGAAACTAAGACCCAGTGCAGTCAAATAAATACATATTTTTTTAAAAGATAATGACAGGGGGCAACTGAGGAACACAGCCACCAATGGAACAGAAGACACTGGCTTGCACTGAACCCTGTGGAGGGGCTGGAGGCTCCATCATGGTAGACTTCAAGAAGCTTTGGACACCACACGGGAAGTCCTGCTCTTCACCTCCTATTCCTTCTGTATGAGAACTGTCCGCATCTCAAAAGGAACCAGACGTGTAAAAGCTCGGACCACCAATTCTGGGCAGAGAAGCAGTGCTATCTGCCTGGCATACTTCCCTGATCCATCCACTTTCCCACTTTGCCAAATAAACATTTCCTTATCTCTTTTCTCCCCTCAAACCTTCAATGGCCATTGCCTCATACTCACTCTCTTTCCTGAGAAGGCAGGAGCCATAGGAAGTCAGCCTCTCCCCCACACCCACCCCACATCCTCCAGCCTCCAGCACTCTCCCAGGTGGCCATACCCCTCCTACCAGACGCTAGCCTCTCTTCTGCTCAAGTGGGCAGCCGGCCCCTCCTGTATCACTAGTTTTCCTCTCTTGAGTCATTCCTATTGGCACACAAGCAAGGTGTAATACCTCCCATCTTAAAATAAAAACTCTTTCCTCCAACTGTTGTTCATTTAGTTTCCATCCTTTGGTCGGGAAGATCCCGGGGAGAAGGGAATGGTAATTCACTTTTGTGCCTGGGAAATCCCATGGACAGAGGAGCCTGGGAGGCTACAGCCCATGGGGTCGCAAACAGTCAAACAGGACTGAGTGCCTAACACCTTTAGAGTAAAAGCCTTCCAAAGATTTGTAAGTCTTACTTGTCTCCACTGGCAAGAATTCCCCCTGTTCTCTCTTGAGCCCTCAGCATCTGGCCCTTATCTTCACTGCCTGACATGGTCGCCGCATCCAATGACATTTCTCAGTCTTCACCTTAGTTCATAAGCAGCCGCATCAGGGGGTCGTCCGTTTCTCCTCCTTATCATGTGTTCTTTATCCGTGTGCAGAGCATGCTTCTCTCTTAATTTCCCCCTTCTTCACTGATGACTCTCGCTTCATCTCCTTTCCTCCAGTTTTGTTTGGGGTGTATTGTTTCCACTCACCCCAGGTTATTCCTTGGATCTTTTCTTT
Organism: Oreotragus oreotragus; assembly: GCA_006410675.1. Lineage (NCBI taxonomy): Eukaryota > Metazoa > Chordata > Mammalia > Artiodactyla > Bovidae > Oreotragus > Oreotragus oreotragus. The sequence goes on from SJYX01005119.1 coordinate 5,542, forward strand.
TCCTTATTAATTATTTCTTGGCTGTGTGGAGTCTTTCTTGCAGTGCCTGGCCCCTCTATCTGTGGTACACACGGCTTAGTTACCCTACAGCATGTACAACCTTGGTTCCCCGACCAGGAATAAAAGTCACCTCCCCGGCACAGGAAGGCAGATTCTTAACCCTGGACCACCAGAGAAGTCTTGAATCTTTTCTTTTCTCTCCCTCCCCTTACTGCATTATTTCTCATCCAGTGTCAGGGTTTTTAAATACAAACTCCAAACATTTATATCTTGCTGCCCACTGGGCGTGATATGAATATCTAATTTTATCTCAAATTTAATATCTCCCAAAGCAGATTCCTCTTGCTGGCTTCTGATCACAGCATACAGTAACCTTGCTCTCCAATCGCTTGGGTAAAAAAAGCCTTTCCTCGTCTCAACCCTCTAGTGCCTTTTTCAGTCCAAAGAGTCTGTCTTTCATCCAAATGCCAGGCAAAGACTCAACGGCCACCCACAGCCTTCTTCATCCCTGTTGATGGAAACTCCATCTTGCCAGTCACTCAGATCAAAGACTCTGGCCTCGTCCTTACCTTCGCTTTTTCTCTCATGACCCATATTTTCACCATCAGCAAATACTGTCAGCTCTACTTTCCAGAATCTGCTGGCCAGCTCTGACACTTTTAAACCACTGTCACCCCTGCAGGATTATGACAACAGCCTACCAGGCTTCAGACCCGAAGGTGTCCTACTCTGCCAGGAATTCCTCAGTAGCAGCTGGATATGGACATTCCAAGTGGGGGAGGGCTTTGTAACGAGGTCGTGGTGGGTGGCATTGGAGAGCTTGGAAAAGTGGCCCTTTACCAACCAGTTTGGAAGGTTTTAGTGTTTTAATGATCAGTACTCCCATATATAGCCCATGTTGGGCTGAATATCAGCGTTGCTATTCCCATTTTTCCTTTCACTGGCCTCCTTCTTTCCACATGCCCAGCATCCACGAGTGGGATGCTCCTCTCCACTGGGCTCTCTCCCGAGTCTTGCAGACCTCTGCTCAGATGTCAACTTCTGGGCTTCCCTGGTGGCTAAGTGGTAAAGAATCGGCCTGCCAATGCAGGGGAGGGGACATGGGTTCGATCCCTGGTCCAGGAAGATCACACCTGCTGAGGGGAAATTAAGCCCATGCACCACAGCTACTGAGGCTGTGCCCTAGAGCCTGGGAACCACAGCTGCTGAGCCCACGTGCCACAGCTACTACAGCCTGAATGCTCTAGAGCCTGCGCTCTGCAACGAGAGAAGCCACCTCAATGGGAAACCCGTCCATCGCAGCTAGAGAGTAGCCCCCTCCGGGCAACTAGAGAGAAGACCATGCAACAGTGAAGTCCTAGCACAGCCAAATAAATAAGGACATGAATAAGCCTTTTTAAACATGTCAGCTTCTCAGAGAAGCCTGTCATGACCACCAGAGCATTCCCATCCCCTCCATGTCCCTGGTCAGTATCATTTTCCAGAGCTCTCTCAACAACCTTCTCTGCCTTCTGTCCACTTGCTTAGTTTTAATTTTCTCTCTCCTACACTGGAATCTGCTTTCTGGGGGAAGGAGCTTTGTCTTTCCCTCGCTGCAGGTCCAATGCTTGCTCCAGAGGAGGTGCTCAGTGAAATTGTTGAATGAACGAATAAAAGGTAGCTCTGTCACTAAATAAACCTAATCATTAGTACCAACCATCCCTCATGCTAGGTTAAACTCGGGATAAGAAAGAGCTTTTGTAGAGTCGGAGCTATTCACCAGAGTGAGCAGTTTCAAAGCTATGGAGTGCTTCCCGTTTGGGAAATCTGTGCATTATGCTGGGAAATCTGGGCTCCATCCATCTGGGCTTCAAGTGATGCAGCTTAACGTCTTAGGGCCTCTGTGTTCCCATCTGCAGGATGGGGTGATAACCCATGACAAAGGGTTGTGGTGACAGAGTGTGCTAAGTCCGTATCATAACATCCCCCATATATTAGGTGTACAGGGGTGGTTCCCTTGTCTTCCTTCTCATCCTTCCAAGGGTGCGATGGTCCTCGTGCATGCTTAGTCTCTCAGTCATGTCTGCTTCTTTGTGACCCCATAGACTGCAGCCCACCAGGTCCTCTGTCCATGGAATACTTTTAGTGATTTTATTTATTTTTGGCTGTGTTGGGTCTTTGCTGCTGGGGGTGCTTTTCTCCAGTTGCGGTGCACAGATTTCTCATTGCCGTGGCTTCTCCTGTGGCGGAGCACACGCTCTAGGGTGTGCAGACTTCAGTAGCTGCAGCAAGGTGCTCAGCAGTTGTGGCTCCAGGCTCAATAGTTGCGGCACACAGGCTTAGGTGCTCCACAGCATGTGGGGTCTTCCTGGACCAGAGATCACACCTGTGTCTCCTGCATTGGAAGATGGATTCTTTATCACTGAGTCACCAGGGAAGGCCTTGTCTGTGGATTTTTCAGGCAAAGAGTACTGGAGTGGGTTGCCATACCCTCCTCCTGGGGATCTTCCTGACCTAGGGATTGAACCCACATCTCCTGTGTCTCCTGCACTGCAGGTAGATTCTTTACCTGCTGAGCTACTGGGGAAGTCCCGTGGTGGTCCTTGGTTGGACACATAGCTTCAAGGATGCAAGGGTAGGTGGGGCGGGTGTGGAATCAGGCCGGGGCTGGAGATGGGGGTGGGAGCAGGGGTGGGAACCAGGCTTGCGAAGTTGAGGGCACAGAGCAGGCCCCATCTGTGCTGCCAGGCCTTCTGTGATGATCTGGGAGAAGTGACAAGCACGAACCCAGATCATGCATATTCAAAGCCCAGTCTGGTTCTCTGGCACAATGGGCAGAACAACCCAGCAGGTAACAGCTTGCCTTCTTGAGTCAAGCACGGAGTAACTGGGTCGTTTAGGTCTGGACTGAGGGAGCAGGATGGGATCCCAAACACTACAGCTTTTCTTGGAACTCAGGTGGACTGTCTGTAAATGAAGGGTTCATCCAAGATTCTCTGACTCCCAAGGTATGTTTGGATAGAATTCACCCAAGAGCTTGGAGGGGGAAAACGCATCTTTCTTTTCCTAACTGCTAACTGAATTGGAGCACATTCTTCTATTTTAGGTCCAGGCAACAATCCACATTACTGTTGGTGGTGACTCTGTACCGGTGACTTTGTCTCCAACAGAGTTCACAGTTTCATGTCACACTCTAGTTGTTGCAAATGTCACAAAATATCAACATACTCATTATGACTTTGAAACAATGGTAGTTTTTAGAACTGCTATTGAATGCTTTACTAAAGACCTTGTTTATCTTTTTTTTCATCCTCTCTTGATAACTGTGTTTCAATATCTTTGGTTTCATTTGTAATCCTACGTGTTTCATTCTATTCTTTGCTTTTTAAAAGCATCACTCTGAGAAGTGTCTATGGATTTCAACAGACTGCCAGAGTGGTCTATGGCTCAGAACCCTTCTCTAAACCATCTGGAAGAGACAGATGAGCATTGTACCGTGTCTCGTGTGTGTGTGTGTGTGTGTGTGTTTGTCCATGGAACACGTTCACACAAGGATGTGTTAGCATTCCTAACTCAGAATAAACCATCAATATAATTTCAGGAACTCCCTCCTTCAGGTCAAACTTGGATCTTTTCCTCCTGTTCCAAAACCAGGTTGCTGGGAGTCAGTCCGCCTGGAGAACAGCTACCTAGCCCTCTACCATCACCATGGAGCCAGCTTCTCTCGAAGGTGACTGTCTAGGTCAATGGACAGCTTATTCCTGAGCCCCATTTCCCTGCCATCATCCATCCATCCAGGACCCCACTGGCACTGACAGTCATCCTGAGTTGTTTCCTCTTTTCCCATCTGTTATTCACAGAAGGTCTGAACTTCTTTTTAGATCCCCAAACTTTATTCTACTAAGAAAAACAGGACATGGTACCCTCGATTGAGAACAAGCGAGTTGCCAGGTCCTCAGGTAAAGAGATGGGGGCTTCAGAAGGGCTCAGGAAACTGCTCACGTCAGGGTCCATGTCCTCTGTCGCCACCAATACTTCTCCAGTGACGCTGGCAAGTCTCTTTGGTCTGAGAAGCCATCTTTGCTGTTTGTTGCTGATACATATATTTTTGGCTGCATCCTATGGTGTGCTGAATCTTAGTTCCCCAATCAGGAATTGAACCCATGCCCTCTGAATTGGAAGTTTAGTGTCTTAACCACTGGACCATCAAGGACGTCCCTGCTGTTTGTTCACTTTAATGAGACAGGTAAAAGGTCAGTGAAGATAGGAGACAAGGATGGCAGAGGGGGATGTTCAGAATTGATCAAGAAGTATCCCCAAACTTGGAGCTATTGAAGGCCAAGAATTTCCCTCCCCTCCCTTTCTGTCTTTGACTTGGCTCTAGAGAGAAGGATGGAGAAATAAAAATCCAGAGGTATAATGAGCAGATGGCTCAGGGGTGAAGAACCTGCCTGCCAATCAATGTAGGGGACATGAGGTTGATCCCTGGGTCAAGAAGATTCTCTGGAGAAGGAAATGGCAAAACAATCCAGTATTCTTGCCTGGAGAATCCCATGGACAGAGGAGCCTGGTGGGCTGCAGTCCATGGGGTCACAAANCATGAGGTTGATCCCTGGGTCAAGAAGATTCTCTGGAGAAGGAAATGGCAAAACAATCCAGTATTCTTGCCTGGAGAATCCCATGGACAGAGGAGCCTGGTGGGCTGCAGTCCATGGGGTCACAAAAAGAGTCGGGCACCACTTAGTGATTAAACAAGAACAACAATGATCAGATACTCTCCTTGGCCCTGAGGATACAATGATAAATAAGAGAATGACTCTCCTCCTCCTCTAGAGGGGAAGGTGAAATGTAACCAATGAGAAGAGAACAACATAAAGGGGCATATTAATGATAACCTTTTAGGTTGCAAAAGACAGAAACCTAATTCAAACTAGTTCAAAAACATGATTTCTTGATTTATCAATGAACTTAGTGAACGTGTTAGCTTTCTGTAGGTTTTGCTGCAGTAACAACCACTCCCCAAAACTCAGCCTCTTCCATTTGCAAAGGTTTATTGCTCAACCAGGTTACATGTCCTTCAATAGGGTGAGAAGGACCCAGACTTTTCTTACTGGATGAGATTGAGAGACTGGTCTTTTTTTGGGTCTTGTGGAAGAGGAACAAAGCAACAGTGAAACCAGACATTCATTCTTCAAGCTTCTGACCCATAGCAGCATGGGTGGCTTCAGCTTGCATAGGTCAAATTCCCTCAGTGGTCAAAAGAGTCAGATAGTCCAAGCTGGTGTCTGTGGTTGGGAGACCTATCCTCTTCCTACAAGAAAGAGCCTCATGGAGACCAGTCAGAAAGGGTCCAACCCTGAAGGGCAACACACTTTTTAAAGAATACTATCTTCTAGCACGATGAACAGGTATTAAGCATCTATTTTGTGGCAGGCACAGTTCTAGGCACCGGGGAAACAGCAGTGAAAAATACAAATAAGTTCCCTGCTTTCACAAAGTTACTGAATTCTTCATGATGGCAGGCTTTGTGAGATGATGCGAAAGAGGCCAATGAACAACGAGCAGGGACTCCCTGGCAGTCCAGTGGCTAAGACTCTGGGCTTCCAATGCAGGTGACCCAGGTTCCATCCCTGGTCAGGCAAGTAAAGATCCTGCATGCTGCAATGAAAACCGAGGATCCTGTGTCCTGCAACTAAGACCCGGCACAGCAAAATAAATATTAAAAACAATAAGCAAAAGAGTCAGATCATGTTAAGAACTGCGAAGAAAATCAAGCAGTTTGATGAGATACAAAGGCTCGGTGGGGAACTTTGGCTTGAGCTTTCAAAAAAGGTGATATTTAATTCCAGATCCAAATGAAAAGAAAGACTTAGTCATGTGAAGCACCTTAGTGTTCAGTCGCTCAGTTGTGTTCAACTCTTTGTGACCCCATGGACTGCAGCACACCAGGCTTCCCTGTCTTTCACTATCCCCCAGAGTCTGCTCAAATTCATGTCCACTGAGTCAGTGATGCCATCCAACCATGCCCTCTGCTACCCTCTTCTCTTTTTTCTCTCAACAATTCCCAGCATCAGGGTCTTTTCCAATGAGTCAGCTCCTCACATCAGGTGGCCAAAGTATTGGAGCTTCAGCTTCAGCATCAGTTCTTCCAATGAATATTCAGTGTTGATTTCCTTTAGGATTGACTGGTTTGAAATATATAAATAAATATATTTCTTATAAATATATAAAAAAGCATTTAAGTTAAAAAACTGAGACATAACTATTGAACAGATAAATCACTTATTGTAGTTGGTAATTTTAACGCATTCCTCCATGAAACTAACCAATCAAGCTGACCAAAATTTTAGAAAAAGGGAAAGATACGGTAGATTTGAATTATACAACTATGCAATTAATAAGCCTGAGCTAATACATATGTATTTCACACCTAATAAATATAGAGTGCATATCTTTTCAAGAACACTTGGAACATTCACACAAGCCAATATTAAACCTGAGTGACAAAGGAAGCCTCAATAAATTCCAAGAAGCCCACATCGCACAAACTACAGCCTGACCATCATGCGGTAAATTTGGGACTCAATAACAAAAGAACAGTTTTTAAAAACCCCATATGCCTGGGAACTGAAAAGCATACTACCAATAACACTCTGGTTAGAGAGGAAATCGTGGGGAAAATTATGAAGTACTTAGACGGAACAAAACGAAAGCACCACATGTCAAAATATGTGGGGCACAATTTCTTTGAGGGAAATTTACAGCTTTAAATACATCTATCACAAAGCCAGAAAGAACAAAAACAAATGAGCTAAGCTTTCAACTCAAGAAATTAGAAAAAGAGCAATTGTGTAAGCCCAAAGAACTAAGTAGGACACCGAAAATTAAAAGGAAGGCAGAAATCAGCAAAATGGTGAACCAAAAAAAGGTAGAAAAATTAACCAAACTAAAGGCTGGTTTTGTGAAAACGTTTTTACTTCTTATGTTTCTGAGAAGACATCAAATTCTACGAAAGGAGACGACAAGGGAATTCCCTGGCTGTCCAAGGCCCACTCCTCCAGTACTTCCACTGCCCAGTCTGGGTTCATTTTAAGCTGGGGTTCGGTGTAAGAAACGCTCCTGGTGGCTACTTCTCTTCAGCGCGACACTGATATACTGACCGTACGATAGACAAGTGAAACAAGCATTAGAGATAATGATGGAAATGCTACCCACGGCGGGGAGGGGCATTTTCAGCCTCCACGTCCGCTAACTTCCCTACTTCCGGTCTCTGGCCTCAGTTTCCTCCTTCGTGAAGTAGCCTCTGGAGCCCTTCGTTCACCTCCCTCCGTAACTGCGTCCCCCGGGCGGCCTTTCCCTTGTCCTCCTGCCTCTCCCCTGGGTCCTGGAGGCCGTGGCTGCAGGTGGGGCACCTGCCCCTCCCGGGGCTGTGCCTCAGTGGCCCGAGGTGTCCTGTGGGGACTGAAACCCTGAGAGGCCCATGCTCTCACCTGGTGCCTGTCAGACCTGTCAGCCCCCTGCTCCGACACCTGCCCCCCAGCTCAGGAGCTTTGCTGCGGGAAGGTTGTTGGCAGTGGAGTGGGGGCGGGGTGGGGGCGTTGCCCAGTCCAGGACGGTGAGGAGGAGATGAGGGCAGAGACAGGAAGGCAGGCGGGTAGGACCTTTCCTCTCACCCAAACCCAAGGCAGCTCGGGGCCCTTGGTCAAGCCCCTCTGGGCCACCTGGGAGCCCCTCGGAGCACTGAGAGGTGGCCCAGCCCCTCCTCAGCCGCCCCCTCCCTGACACCCCAGCTGCACGGCTTCCTCTCATAAATGCATGACCTCATGTCTGGCTGGCTGGCTGGCATCCTGGAGACTGTCCAAGGAGCCCAGGCTGGTGGGCACCCCAAAGCCTCGGCCTGGAGTGGCCGCCACCCCAGGCAGTACTGTCGGCCCCTCGCTCCAGAATTTTAAAGCTGGCCGCAGGCTCCCTCGCTGCTCCAGTGACATCGCATAGGGTCTCCTGCACCGTGACCTCCTATCAACTCCCTCCCGCGTCTCTGGGTCTCTTCTCAACCCCCTACCTTGGCCGCTGGGACCCTTAGCACCATCAGCCATTATTCAGTCACAGTTCCGTGTCTGGAGTACACGTGCTTTCCAATTATTCCTCAAACAAAACCCAATAGGTTTGCATTACTCCTGCCTTTTATACACGTTAAGAACAGAGGCTTGGGCTTTCCCAGTGCCTCAGTGGTAAAGAATCCGCCTACAATGCAGGAGACCTGAGTTCAATCCCTGTGTCAGGAAGATCCCTGGAGAAGGGAATGGCTAACCATTCCAGTATTCTTGCCTGGGAAATCCCATGGACAGAAGAGCCTGGTAGGCTACAGTTCATGGGGTTGCAAAGAGTTGGACATGACTGGGCAACTAACACCTTCATTTTTCTTTTTTTTTTTTTTTTTNTTGCCCAGTCCAGGACAGTGAGGAGGAGATGAGGGCAGAGACAGGAAGGCAGGCGGGTAGGACCTTTCCTCTCACCCAAACCCAAGGCAGCTCGGGGCCCTTGGTCAAGCCCCTCTGGGCCACCTGGGAGCCCCTCGGAGCACTGAGAGGTGGCCCAGCCCCTCCTCAGCCGCCCCCTCCCTGACACCCCAGCTGCACGGCTTCCTCTCATAAATGCATGACCTCATGTCTGGCTGGCTGGCTGGCATCCTGGAGACTGTCCAAGGAGCCCAGGCTGGTGGGCACCCCAAAGCCTCGGCCTGGAGCGGCCGCCACCCCAGGCAGTACTGTCGGCCCCTCGCTCCAGAATTTTAAAGCTGGCCGCAGGCTCCCTCGCTGCTCCAGTGACATCGCATAGGGTCTCCTGCACCGTGACCTCCTATCAACTCCCTCCCGCGTCTCTGGGTCTCTTCTCAACCCCCTACCTTGGCCGCTGGGACCCTTAGCACCATCAGCCATTATTCAGTCACAGTTCCGTGTCTGGAGTACACGTGCTTTCCAATTATTCCTCAAACAAAACCCAATAGGTTTGCATTACTCCTGCCTTTTATACACGTTAAGAACAGAGGCTTGGGCTTTCCCAGTGCCTCAGTGGTAAAGAATCCGCCTACAATGCAGGAGACCTGAGTTCAATCCCTGTGTCAGGAAGATCCCTGGAGAAGGGAATGGCTAACCATTCCAGTATTCTTGCCTGGGAAATCCCATGGACAGAAGAGCCTGGTAGGCTACAGTTCATGGGGTTGCAAAGAGTTGGACATGACTGGGCAACTAACACCTTCATTTTTCTTTTCTTTTTTTTTTTAAGAGGGGCTCAGATAAGTTGTGGATAGGCCTGTGGTCACCAGCCTGGGACCTGAACATCACTTCGCCTGACTCCAGGCTGGGCCTTTCCCCGCCGCCTCCACCTCTGAGCCGGTCCCTGAGTGGTCCTACCCCACCCGCTTTGGCAGACACTTCCTTTTCCACCTTTCAAGCCTGAATCATCTCTCATCAGCATCATCCTGACCACTCTTTTCAATGGTCTCCTGGCTCTTCACCAGCTTCTTTCCAGCTTCACCTGTCCTCAGTATACAGTCCCCGTGGATGCTGGGTGAATGGTGACCGATGCCGGTGGGACCCCGGCCGAGTCTCGGCCTTGGCTTTCTGACCTGTGGGAGCTGGACGAATCTGTCACCCTGTGGTCCTCAGCACTGCCCTTACCACCTCCAGCCCCCACCCCCAGGCCCACCCACCAAGCTTGCTGGAGAGAGAATGGGAGAGCCGGAGACTGCCTCTGCCCACCCCTCCTAGCCTCATGGGCCTCGCTGTTACCAGCACGACCCGGGGTCTGGGGGTCTGGAAGGCTGGGGGATCTCACCTCCCACACCAACTCCAGTCTTGGGGCACATCGTGTAGAATGATTTCTGCCCAGGCTCCCACCTTTGACAAAGCACAGGAGCTCCCACAGACTGGGGTTTGAACACCAGCTCTGCCACCCAGAAGTCCCATGCTGGTGCCCCTCTATGCCTCGACTTCTTCCCCTCTAAGTGGGCATCACCTGGCTTCAAGGCAGCATAAGGAGTGAAGGGGCCCAGCATCACAGCTCATAAGAAAGGACTGGTTAAGGGTGCTTCTTTACTGCCTTCCCCATCCTCCCATCCAAACCTAGAGCCTGGGGTATGTCAGGCCTTGTCCTCGGGGCTGGATCCTGGTGTCCAGCTTCTGCCTGAGGCTCTGAGTAGAACTCTCAGGAGTGCTGACCCCCTGGCCCTGCCTGCTGTTGGACCCTGTCCACCGGCCTCTCTCTAGGATGGAGCCCAAGTACCGTGTGTGCCTCAGGCCTCGTGCTTATCCTGGTCCCTTTGCAGGATCCTGTCCCATCCTGGCTTTGGTCCTTGACCTGCCCTGCCTGGTAGGGCCAAGCCACACCCCTAACATCCACGTCTACCCCCTTGGGTTCTGCTTGTCCCTTTGCCCCAGACCCTGTTGGTACCTCCTATCCCAGCTCCGACAGCCTCCCCTCAGCCAGGTGACCACCCCTCGGGGAAAGATGCCACCCTTAGGGGCACCTTTGCTGTTGCTGTTGTTGTGTATTCACTCAGGCATGTCTGATTCTCACTGACCCCATGCACTGTAGCCTAAAAGGCTCCTTTGTCCATGGGAATCTCCAGGCAAGAATACTGGAGTGGGCTGTCATTTCCTCCTCTAGGAGATCTTCCCGACCTAAGGATCAAACCCATGTCTCCTGCATTGGCAGGTGGATTCTTTACCATCTGAGCCACCAGGGAAGCCCCTGGGGACACCTGCTTTGTTTCTACAAAACAGTGATCTGAGCAAGAAGACACAGCTGCACACAAGTGGCTCATAAGCTGCTCCAAGGCCTCTGTGGGATTCTCAGCAGATGGAGGGTGCATGCGATGTTTTGGTTGTTGTTATTATGACAACTTTTTGATCAGCTATGATTGGGTTTTTACAGTGTTAGATGAGAAATGATGGAATCTCAAGCATAGCAACAGTCAAGATGGTGCAGAATTCTGATGGTGGTACAAATGAAAACCAGCCAAGACTCTGAAGAGGCTCAAAACAGAAAATTCAGTTCTTTGTTCTTTGCAGCTACCACAGCTGTTCCTACACCATCTACGCCTATGCTGGAAAGACTCCCTCCCTCTCTGCGCCTCTATGAAATCCTGCTCCAAATTTGCAGTCTCTAGAGCATATCCCCAACAGAGTAGGAGGGAGCTGGAGCCAGGGCAGAGAGGACCCAAGAAAGTAAAAGTGAAGTCGCTCAGTCGTGTCCGACTCTTTGTGACCCCATGGACTGTAACCCACCAGGCTCCTCCATCCTTGAAATTTTCTAAGCAAGAGTACTGGAGTGGGTTGCCATTTCCTTCTCCAGGGGAGAGGACCCAGGAGACACCTAGACTCCCGGCTCCCAAACATGGCTTCCCCTCAAAATCACAGCAGGTGCTTGTGAAACATACAGATTCCAGGGTTGTGCTCCAAGCCCACTGACTTGGAACCTCTAAGGGCAAAAGTCCAAGAAACTAGATTTGAAAAGACCCAAAACTTCTGGATTTTTCTCCTAAACTCCCAGACTGTGAAATCGTTGGCCTGGCCCAGCCCCCTTACCACCAGGTGAGGGGAGGGGGGAGGCTGAGGGGTGGGGTGGCTGGCTCAAGTTGAGAGCCCAGCACAGCAGGACTGGGTAGACCCCCAGGGTGGGTCCAGGTTGCCCTGTGCTTTCTTACAGGGGTGGCTGTGGCTTCCATTGCTAGGGCCCTGAGGTCACATTGCAGCTCCAAGTGTCTTTCATCTGTAAACTGGGGGTGGCCATGCAGTTTCTGCTTTCCACTGATTCTGCCCGAATGGCCTGGGACTGGGCTCTGCCCAGAGAACCCAGTGATGGGATCTTTCCAACTAATATTGCCTCCAGGAGAATAGGCCATTGGAAATAGTCCTCTGTGTCATTCCAATGTCTTGAACATTTTAGATGTATCTGTGTGTGTGTGTGCACACACATGCACACGTGTGCATTCGCTCAGTTATTCAGTCGTCTCCGACACTTTGCAACCCCATGGACTGCAGCCTATCAGGCTCTTATTTCCATGGGATTTCCCAGGCAAGAGTCCTGGAGGGGGTTGCTATTACCTTCTTCAGGAGATCTTCCTGACCCAGGGATCAGACCTGTGTCTCCTGCATTGGCATGTGGATTCTTTATCACTGAGCCACGTGGGAAGCCCTTTGTGTTTACATCCTTCTATATTTGGAAACTTTTCCACAGAGGGCATATTCTTCTTGGGACAGGTCATTCAAGCTGACAAAATCTTGAACTGTCCAGGTAACTATCTCTTTTCCCCCAAATGTAAAACACTTTATTGAATATTACATCCCTTGCTATGCCTGCAAGGAAGTTAAAGAGATAAAGGGGGACACGGATCTCAAATATTTCTACAAAATAGGAGAAAGTTGGTTACTACAGTTCTTAATTCTTTACTTCTGGATGGTAATATTTTGTCCAACAAGAACGATTTCCATGGCATCCTAAAATAAGGGAAAATATTTTCTGCATCCGATTTCAGAGTAAAGAAGACAATATGTCCCCATAGCTTTCATGTGGTTTTCTGTTTTGAGGATGAAATGCGTACCAGCCCTCCCACCCCAAGTAGAAAATTAACTCGTTTCATAGTTCACAAAATACTTTCACATGCACTATCTCTCTCTCTGCCCTCAAAATCCTACTAGATAGGCACCATTCTATCACCATCAGACTCTGTGCAGACAGGGAAATTGAGGCTGGGTTTAAGGGGATAGAGGTCATTTAGTCCCCCTACTCTTTCTCTGAAGTTAGAGTCATTCTTCCTGGGGTCAGTCCCTCCATGTTGGTCCCATGCAGCCTCAGGACTCCACCTACCCCCTTTTGACCTGTAAGCCCCTTGCTCTGCTTCTAGCAGTGGTTATTGTCATTCAGTTGCTAAGTCATGTCTGACTCTTTGTGACCCTATGGACTGCAGCACACCAGACTTTTCTGTCCTTCACCATCTCCCAGAGTTTGCATAAACTCATGTCCATTGTGTCAGTGATAAAATCCAAACATCTTCTCTGTCGTCCCCTTCTCCTCCTACCTTCAATCTTTCTCAGCATCAGGGTCTTTTCCAATACTTTATTTTTTATTTTTTTAAATATAAATTTATTTATTTTAATTGGAGGTTGATTACTTTACAATATTGTATTGGTTTTACCATACATCAACATGAATCCGCCACGGGTATACACGTGTTCACCATCCTGAACCCCCCTCCCTCCTCCCTCCCCGTACCATCCCTCTGGGTCATCTCAGTGCACCAGCCCCAAGCATCCAGTATCATGCATCGAACCTGGACTGGTGATTCATTTCATATATGATATTATACATGTTTCAGTGTCATTCTCCCAAGTCATCCCACCCTCTCCCTCTCCCACAGAGTCCAAAAGACTGGTCTATACATCTGTGTCTCTTTTGCTGTCTTNTGTGTGTATATGTAACTTATAAACAATAAATTCTTCCTAATTTGCACAAACTGCATTTTATTATGACAGTGAACACATTGAATTAAAGTAATTTTTTGTAAGTCTACCATCTACACTTTGTTGTGAACTGATAAACTCACTACCATTGATAAATGGTAGTGAACACATTTTATTCAACTTTGTACCCCCAAATAGTTATTGTAATGAGACAAATAAGCATTAAAATATCTTTTTTTGAATTTACTTCTACATTTAAACTTCATATTATTTTGGCTTTTTTCCAAAACTGTATTTTAGAAAAAGAGAGATTAATGAAATTAATATAAAGCAGAGGCAAAGAAAGGTTAAGTAATGGTTTAGAGTGGCATGATAAGTTTAATCTTTATGATATTATATGTGACAGGGAAATAGATATCCCAAAAGAAATGCAACCTGAATTTGCTCTATGTTTGTGTGAGTATAGGGTGTTGGGAGACGTGCCTCATGGGTGAAGTGATAAGTTTAGAATTTACTGAAGTCAAGGAATAGGTTATCTTGAAGCTAAAATATTCAGATGCCTTCCAGAATAAAGGAATAAGGAGTAGGACAGACTCTCTATTCAGCAAATAACCTTTTATTCGGGGAAATTATTTTTAAAAATACTGAAAGATGCTATCTTTCAATCTCTGAGCATTGTCCTAAGGGCATACCCCAAATGAATGTGCACCCACTTAAGACAATCTATTAAACCTCAGTGAACAGCAAAGAGACTGTGGCATTTGAGCCCAATCCATGGCCACATAACAGCAAAATATTTTATGAAAACTACTTGGATAACGAATTCAGATAGATGTGATCAAGAAAGTGGAGTGCCTTGTTTTTCTAACTCCAAGTCTGGGACTAGAAATTTACTCTGAGAGGGGAAAGCCACTACTTTTTCTCTTCTAGCTTTGTTTCATCGGGGAAGGCAATGGCACCCCACCCCAGTACTCTTGCCTGGAAAATCCAATGGACGGAGTAGCCTGGTGGGCTGCAGTCCATGGGGTCGCTAACAGTCAGACAGACTGAGCGACTTCACTTTCACTTTTCTCTTTCATGCATTGGAGAAGGAAATGGCAACCCACTCCAGTGTTCTTGCCTGGAGAATCCCAGGGACGGGAGAGCCTGGTGGGCTGCCGTCTATGGGGTCACACAGAGTCGGACACGACTGAAGTGACTTAGCAGCAGCAGCAGCTTTGTGTCGTAGAAGCTTTATTCTGCATACCAAGAGGACTGGGATTTCTTCCCTCACCCACTTTCCACTGGGCAGAAGCTCCCCCCAGGTGCAGGAGGCTGAGAACACTTGACTCTCATACCTCCTATCTCAGCAAATGATACCATGTTCATTCAGTGGAGATCCCATGTTCCCAACAGGTTTTTGAGGCAAGCTAAGAATGCCAGTGGCACACTCTCCCTGCTTGTAGGGCAAGGGTGACAATGCAATATTGGAATGAGAATAGAAAAAGAGAATTGACAGGACTTCCCTGGTGGCTCAGTGGTAAAGAATCCACCTGCCAGTACAGGAAACATGGGTTCATCCCCACGTCATGAAGATCCTTTGAAGAAGGAAATGGCAACTCACTCCAGTATTCTTGCCTGGGAAATCCAATGGACAGAGGAGCCTGGTGGGCTGCAATCCATGGGGTTACAAAGAGTCAGACACAACTTAGCAACTAAACAACAACACAAAAATGGACTTGACAGTACAGAAATAAATATTTACATTTATGGTCAATTGCTTTTGACATAGGTACCAAGCTGTTTCAGTGGGGAAAAATACAGCCTTTAGAACATAAAATACAGGGACATTTGGATGTTTGCATGCAAAAGAATTAACTTTATCCCTTACCTCACATCAGACAAAAAGTAACTCAAAATAGATTATAGAACTAAATGTAAGATTTTAAACCATAAAACTCTTTAGAAGAAAATATAAGAGTAGATTTGATGACCTTGAATTAGGCAACAATTTCTCAGATAGGACACCTAAAAATGTGAAAAGGGGGAAAAAATATATAAATTGGACTGCACTAAAATGAAAATCTTTTCTGCTACAAATTGTATCTTCAAAACAGAAAAGACAGCCCTCAGAATGGGGAAAATATTTGGAAATCTTATATCTAATAAGAGACTGATATACAAAATATATCTAAAAACTCATAAAACAGAAATAATCAAAGGATCCCATTTAAAAATGGGCAAAGTATTTGCCTATACAATTATCCAAGTTATATATAGACAAATAGCTCATAAGCATGTAAAAGCACATACAACATACTAAATTATTAGGGAAATGCAAATACCCCAATATAAAACAAAAAGTTTAAAAGTAAATAAAATTAAAAATTTTAAAAAAATGGAAAAATAAACAAATAAAAAACACCATAGATACCCAAACCCAGAAAATACCAAGTACTGATGAAGATGTAGAGAAATCAGTAACTTTATACATACTGTTGACAATGTAAAATGGTGCAGCCATTTTGGAAGACAGTTGGCATTTCTTCAAAATATTTTGCATAGTTAACTGTCTGATCCAGCAATTCCATTCCTAAGTATATGATAGAAAAATTTAAAATATATGTCCATCCAAAGACTTAAAAAGTAGCAGTTATGACAGCATCATTCATCACAGACAAAAAGTGAAAACTACCTAAATGTACATGATTTATAAGTGTAAATGTCCATATAATAAAATATTATTCAGCAAAGAAAAAGGAATGAATCACACATTTATGTGAAAACATTGATGAACCCTGAAAACATGTTATGGGGGGTGGTCCTAAGATGGCAGAGGAATAGGACAGGGAGACCACTTTCTCCCCCACAAATTCATCAAAAGATTATTTGAATGCTGAGCAAACACCACAAAACAACTTCTGAATGCTGGTGGAGGACACCAGGCATCCAGAAAGGCAGCTCATTGTCTTCAAAAGGAAGTAGGACAAAATATAAAAGATAAAAAGAGAGCCAAAAGAGATAGAGATGGAGACCCATCCTGGGGAAGGGAGTCTTAAAAGAGAAGTTTCCAAACTCCAGGAGACCTTCTCACTGGCGGGTCTGTGGGGAGTTTTGGAATCTCAGAGGGCAACATACCTGGAAGGAAAAAAATAAATAAATAAAACCCACAGATTACGGGTCTAACTATAACTCCTAGTGGAGAAGTAGCCCAGATGCTCACCTCCACCACCAGCAAGCGAGGGCTGAACAGGGAGGCATGGGCTGCATTGCTTAGGGTAAGAACCAGGCAGGAATGCCCTGAGGGCAATCTGAGGGAGCCAACGTGTGATAGCAACCCAAACCATGGGGTAGCCAGAGAGGAAAAAAAAAAAAAAAAGAGGAAAGAGAGAGAGAGATAACTTTCCCTCAAAAAACTCTAAAACTCCCTCAAAAATCTCTAAGGCACTGCTGGTTGGCTCACAGAACAAAGTTCAGTTCAGCTCAGTTGTGTCAGACTCTTTGCAACCCCATGAATCGCAGCACGCCAGGCCTCGCTGTCCATTACCAACTCCCAGAGTTCACGCAGACTCATGTCCATTGAGTCTGTGATGCCATCCAGCCATCTCATCCTCTGTCGTCCCCTTCTCCTCCTGCCCTCAATCCCTCCCAGCATCAGGGTCTTTTCAATGAGTCAGCTCTTTGCATGAGGTGGCCAAAGTATTGGAGCTTCAACTTTAGCATCATTCCTTCCAATGAATACCCAGGACTGATCTCCATTAGAATGCACTGGTTGGATCTCCTTGCAATCCAAGGGACTCTCAAGAGGCTTCTCCGGCACCATAATTCAAAAGCATCAATTCTTCGGTGTTTAGCTTTCTTTATAGTTCAACTCTCATATCCATACACGACCACTGGAAAAACCATAGCCTTGACTAGATGCACTTTGGTGGCAAAGTAATATCTCTGGTTTTTAATATGCTATCTAGCTTGATCATAACTTTCCTTCCAAGGAGTAAGCGTCTTTTAATTTCATGGCTGCAATCACCATCTGCATTAAGGACTGAGTGAATACCAGAGGAGAGCTAGCTGGCTGCAGACCAGCCCATCCCCTGCCAGAGGCAAGAAGGCAGGCACGTACCAGCCAGAGCTGAAAGGCAGGGGGCAATCTCAGTTTCAGAGAAGGCAACCCCTACCAAACTGCGACCAGGCTTCCAATTGCTAGCCAAGTCTTCCTGGGATCCTGGACGGTTGACATCCATCAGGAGGGTCACAGCCAGAGATCAGCTCTCCAGAAGAAACATACAGCACACCTGAGACGCTGCTGCTGAACCAGGAAACGGAGCGGCTGGGACTGGGGATGTGATAAGATGCACTGCGCCTGGGGAGTGTGTGCTCACCAAGCACCTTGTTGCCTGAGCTCCTCAGACCTGGGAAAGGCAAAAAACGCAGGCACAAAACACAGGCCAACTGAGTCTGTGCCTTTGTGGAGTACCCAAGAACCTGAACCTGAGTGGTGTAGATCTGGGAAGTGCACACAACCCAGGGCCCTCCTTAGACAGTTCCCCGGCAGAGCAACCTGGAGCCTAAGCAGTGTAGACTGGGAAAGCACACACGCTGTGAGAGGGGGCAAACCCAGTGTGGCCCAGACACTGCGAGCACTCCCCACACATGCCAGTGATATTTGTTTGCAGTGTTCCTCCCTCCCTGCAGCACAATTGAACAAATGAGCCTAAATAAATGACCACCTTCACCCCTTTTTGTCAGGGCAGAGGTTAGATAATGAAGACATTTGCAAACAGAGGAAACCAAAATAAACAGAGAGGGAATGGCTTTGGAAATAACAGGTGCAACAGATTAAAACCCTGTAGTTAGCACTGGCTACATTGGACAGGACCTATAGGCCTTGAGAAGACGTATAAGGTGGAACAAGGAACTATCTGAAACTGAACTGACCACACACTGCCCTGAACAGCTCCAGAGAAATTCCTAGATATATTTTACTATTACAATTTTTAAATTTCTTTTTAATATTTTAATATTTTTGAATTTTTAAGTTATTTATTTATCCTTTAATTTTCATTTTAAATACCTACTATTACCTTGACCCTATTTATAAAGCAAATTTCATATTTTTTTATATAACTTTTGTGACTTTTTTATTTTTTAATATTGTATTTTTTAGAGTCTAACCTCTACTCTAGATTTTTAATCCTTGCTTTTTGGTATTTGTTATCAACTTTGTACCTTTAAGAACCCAGTCTATGTAGAGGATCATGTCATCTGCAAACAGTGAGAGTTTTACTTCTTCTTTTCCAATTTGGATTCCTTTTATTTCTTTTTCTGCTTTGATTGCTGTGGCCAAAACTTCCAGAACTATGTTGAATAGTAGTGGTGAAAGTGGGCACCCTTGTCTTGTTCCTGACTTTAGGGGAAATGCTTTCAATTTTTCACCATTGAGGATAATGTTTGCTGTGGGTTTGTCATATATAGCTTTTATTATGTTGAGGTATGTTCCTTCTATTCCTGCTTTCTGGAGAGTTTTTATCATAAATGGATGTTGAATTTTATCAAAGGCCTTCTCTGCATCTATTGAGATAATCATATGGCATTTATTTTTCAATTTGTTAATGTGGTGAATTACATTGATTGATTTNGAGTCTTTAGGGTTTTCTATGTAGAGGATCATGTCATCTGCAAACAGTGAGAGTTTTACTTCTTCTTTTCCAATTTGGATTCCTTTTATTTCTTTTTCTGCTCTGATTGCTGTGGCCAAAACTTCCAAAACTATGTTGAATAGTAGCGGTGAAAGTGGGTATCCTTGTCTTGTTCCTGACTTTAGGGGAAATGCTTTCAATTTTTCACCATTTAGGATAATGTTTGCTGTGGGTTTGTCATATATAGCTTTTATTATGTTGGGGTAATGTTCCTTCTATTCCTGCTTTCTGGAGAGTTTTTATCATAAATGGATGTTGAATTTTGTCAAAGGCTTTCTCTGCATCTATTGAGATAATCATATGGCTTTTATTTTTCAATTTGTTAATGTGGTGTATTACATTGATTGATTTGTGGATATTGAAGAACCCTTGCATCCCTGGGATGAAGCCCACTTGGTCATGGTGTATGATCTTTTTAATGTGTTGTTGGATTCTTATTGCTAGAATTTTGTTAAGGATTTTTGCATCTATGTTCATCAGTGATATTGGCCTGTAGTTTTCTTTTTTTGTGACATCTTTGTCAGGTTTTGGTATTATGGTGATGGTGGCCTCATAGAATGAGTTTGGAAGTTTACCTTCCAATACTTTCTTTTTTAAAAGAAACTTTTTATTTGGTATTGGGATATAGCCAATTAACAATGTTGTGATAGTTTCAGGTGGACAGAAAAGGGACTCAGCCATACACATATTTGTATCTATTCTCATCCAAACTCCCTTCCCATCCAGGCTGCCACATAACATTGAGCAGAGTTCCATCTGCTTTATAGCAGGTCCTCACTGCTTATCCATTTTAAATATAGCAGTGTGTACATGTCCACCCCAAACTCCCTAAATAGCCCTTCCTCTCATCCTTCCCCCATCCCCCACCAGCAGCCATAAGTTCATTCTCTATTTGCAAAGTTGTGTTAGGTTCTGCCACACAGCAAAGTGAAATCAGTTATACATATATAGGTATTCACTCTTCTTAAGATTCTGTTCCCACATAGGTTATTACAGAGCATTGAGTAGAGCACCCAGTGTTATACAGTGGGTCCTTATTAGTTATCTAAAAATGAAACATTTAGAATGATTAGGAGAATTATTGTGAACACGCAAACATTCATTCCACAAAAGTCTATTTCATGATTGGAAGAGCAAGGTTACTAACCTAGGTTCTAGGAATCTGTGGGCACCCAGGGCATCTGAGACCTCTGCACTTAGGTGTCTCAGATTCAGCAACAGATCAGCAAAGAAACAAATGGTTAATAAAATAGAAGGTGGTGATGAGCAAGGTTCAAGAACAGAGAGAGCAGAGGATGCTGTGGAGGAGAAAGGATGGTGGTGAGAGTGTTCATTTTAGCTCTGATGACTGGGAAAGTTCTTTCTGAATAGGTAGAATTTGAATAGAGATTGAAAAGTCACGAAAAGTGGTCCATGAGAAGGTCTGGGTCAGGAAGGTTCCAGGTAAGTGGCAAGTACAAAGGCCCTGAGGTGGGGAGGTTTGGCAGATTAAGGAAAGGCAATAGTGCCTATGACTGGAGCAGGTTACCAAGAGGGCAAGGGCAAGGGATGGGAGATGCAGTTAGGGAGGTGGTCAGGGCCAGGCCATCTGGGGTCCAGCAGGCTCTGATAAGAAGTTTGGGGTTTATTATGGGTTGGTTGGGAAGTCATTGGAGGATTTTGAGCTGAGGATGAACGTAATCAGACTTATGTTTCATCAGGATCTTTCTGCTCACTGGTTAGAAAAGCATATAGGGGAGAAGGATGTGAGTAGGATGACCAGTCATGAGATTTTTTTGTGAAAAATCCAGGTGAGAGGTATGGGTGGCTTGTGTGAGGATGGTGGTAATGGAGGTGGGGAGAGTGGTTGGATTCTGTATATATTGTAGAGATAGGGTTACATAGGTAATAGATACAGTATAGAAAAGAATAACAATACATTTTGTATATAAATATATAGTTCATTTTGTAAATAATCAGAGGCATTCTTTTAAAATATATTTTTAGTTTATCGATTAATTTGGCTGTATCAGACTTTAGTCATGGCACGCAGAATCTTTGATGCTCCTTATCGGACGAGGAGTCTTTAGTTGCAGCATGTGAAGTTTCAGTTGCAACACATAGGATCTAGTTCTCCAGTCAGGGATGGAACCTGAGCCCCCCTTTCAGTGGGAACATGGAGTCTTAGCCACTGGACCACCAAGTAAGTCCCTCTCTAGTTTATTTTTACACAATATGCCTGTACTTTTGACCTGAGCCATTACATGAACAAAGGAATCATTTACTGAAGTGGGAGATGGGTTTGAGGACATGACTGTGAATCAAAAGCTTGCCTTTGAATAGTAATGGTATTTGCAAAGAGAAACGCAATTTGAGTAAGATGTGGAGAACTGTAAACACCTCCGTAATGTAAATATCTTTCTGATTGAGATCTTTAACTGATGGCCATTTATTTTAGCTTTATCTGCAAACTTTGAGAAGGAATAACTAAATCTGAACCTAATGATGAGTGAAATACACTCCTAAGGGTTTTCTGCACCTTTGGGATCATGAACTTATACATTCCTTGAGGGCAGGGACTCTGCCTCATTTATAGTAGGCTTCTGACCAGTGTGGATTGAAAAGACCAGGGGGATGGAATAATTGCACAAAAAATAGAGTTGGTCCTCAGCAAAGCTGTGGGTGAGGACTTGCTTTAGGGCGCTTCCTTCCTTGGCCTGCTTAATTCCAGACACCCCACAGAGATCTCTACCGGGGTCCCTGGCAAATCTGCAACACTGGAGGGGTCTTTTCCCAAGTATAAGAGTATCCGATTTCCCCTTCATCTATTAGCTCCTGCCCCTGAGACTGTGAGGGGATGTCTGCTCATCTGCATGGTGTG
Source organism: Oreotragus oreotragus (assembly GCA_006410675.1). Lineage (NCBI taxonomy): Eukaryota > Metazoa > Chordata > Mammalia > Artiodactyla > Bovidae > Oreotragus > Oreotragus oreotragus. The sequence goes on from SJYX01005119.1 coordinate 27,519, forward strand.
TATAATATGTATCGCAATTCAAAAAGTGATTCTTTAGATGTGCTACATATATACAGTGGAATATTACTTCCCCTGGAGAAGGAAATGGTAACCCATTCCAGTAGTCTTGCCTGGAGAATCCCATGGACAGAGAAGCCTGGTAGGCTACAGTCCACGGGGTCACAAAGAGTCGGACACGACTGAGTGACTTCACTTATAAAGGAAACTAAACTGTGCCATTTGCAGAGATGTGGATGGACCTAGAGCCTANCCTGGAGAAGGAAATGGTAACCCATTCCAGTAGTCTTGCCTGGAGAATCCCATGGACAGAGAAGCCTGGTAGGCTACAGTCCACGGGGTCACAAAGAGTCGGACACGACTGAGTGACTTCACTTATAAAGGAAACTAAACTGTGCCATTTGCAGAGATGTGGATGGACCTAGAGCCTAACATACAAAGTGAAGTAAGTCAGAAAGAGAAAAACAAACATTGTATATGAATGCATATGTGTGGAATCTAGAAAAATGGTATAGATGATCTGATTTGCCAAACAGAGACACAGACCTAGAGAACAAATGAATGGACACCAAGGGGGAAAGGGGTGGGTGGGAGCAACCGGGGGATTGGAACTGTTTTATATACACTATTGCTACTATGTATAAAATAATTAATGAGAAGTACTGTAGAGCACAGGGAACTCTACTCAGTGCTATGTGGTGACCTAGATGGGAAGGAAATCCAAAAAAGTGGGAGTATATGTGTACATACAGCTGATTCACTTTGCTGTGCAGCAGAAACTGACACAGCATTGCAAAGCAAGCATACTCCAATAGAAATTACCTTTTAAAAAGTGCTTGTGAGCAGGTTATTCTGGAAGGAAAAAATGGCATTATTTTTCTTTCCTGATTCAGGTCCATCTCCTTCATCCCCACTCTGCTGCCCTTGTTATATTCTCTCCATCTCTTCAATTTGACCTTGAAAGCTGCAATCTGAATGACAGGAGAGAGATGGCCCCGTGAAAACCTGCAGAGAGAGGTCCCAGGTGGGCAGACCAGCCAGCAAGAGCATGCCTAACACGCGGGAGGGGACATTCCCTTCCGCAGCAGAGCCTAACCTGTCACTTCTAACACGGAACAGGCTTTGCTTTCCAAAGAGCTTTGAAAAGATTTTTTTAAACTTTGTCCCATTTGAAAACAGACTGTCAGAGCTGGCCCTGACACCATCTCCCTGGCTGATGGGGATTAAACACTGGGCCCAATGTCCTGATGGCTGTGAGTGGAGCCAGCATCCTGGGGTGTGGGGCAAGAAAGGGTTGGGCCCTGGGACTGCATCCAATTTCCCCTCAACCCCAGTAACAAGATCTCAGCTCCTTGACAAGGGGTCCTCTCCCCACTTCCCGCCCCGTCGTCCCTGCCCCCTGGAATTCTTGGGCAGAACAGCTGCACGGGGGGCTCAGCTTTCAATGAAACCATAAAATACTCCTGCGGGTCCCTAAGAGGATGGCATTTATGACTGGGGTGGGCCAGTTTCCCTGTGCAGACACCCCCTCCCCGATTCCCAGGCTCACCAGCCCAGACGCCCACATGTCCCCCAGCCTGCTCTTAAGCCTCTGGGAACTGCAGCATGGGTGCCTCAGATGGTCCGAACCCAGAGCACGCTGGCGGAGGAAAAACATACACAGATCCAGGGGCCGGGAGCAGGGCCTTTGCCAAGAAGACAAGAAGGCTTCCAGCAGGGCACCTGCTTTGGCCCGGCACCTCACCCAGATCCCCACCGCCCCAGGGAGTCTGTCTGCTCTCCGCCTCGAGGACAGGAAGCCCTCACTGGCTCCCAGAAGGGGAGGGAGCCACAGTCCTCCCGCCCTCCTGGCCCCTACCCTGGGCAAGTCCTGGGCTTTCATCAATTTTCCTTGGAACTGACATGCATATGGGAGACTTCCCTGGCCATCCAGTGGCTAAGACTTTGCCTTCCAATGCAGGGAGTGAGGGTTTGATCGTTGACTGAGGATCCCACATGCCTCGAGGCCAAAAAATAAAATAAAACAGAAGCCATATTGTGATAAATTCAAAATAGACTTGTAAACAATGGTCCACTTTAAAAAAAAAAAAACAACAGAGCAAGTAAAAGAATTAGATTGGTATTTTAAAAAGACGCACATTGGACGAGGTGTGCTGATATCCCCAGACTCCCTTTCAAGTGCCGACTGAAACATCTTTGCCAGGGGCCGCACATTGCAAGCTCCCACATGGGGACTACAGGCAGCAGAGCAGTGGTAGCTGACTCCTCTGCCCTGGGCCTGGGCACAGAGCTTGTGTGGTTATTTTACCCATTTACTGTAATTGTATCCATGCATGCATGTGTGTTAGGTCACTTCAGTTGTGTCCAACTCTTTGTGACCCCCACAGACTGTAGCCCACCAAGCTCCTCTGTCCATGGGATGCTCCAGGCAAGAATACTGGAGTGGATTGCCATGTCCTTTCCCAAGGAATTTTGTCTGTACTGCTTTATAAAAACAAAGCAGTGGGAAGCAGTGATAAAAAGCATAAAACACTATAAATGGGGTGAAGACAGGTATCTGCAGGTGAGCCCTGGGAAGGGTGAGGCAGCCACAGCGGACCCTCCTTTGCAGGAAGCCCATTGCCTGAAAGGTAAGATGTAGTGATTTACTACATCTTAGTAGTAAACCTAAGCATAGACTTAAGCAGTAAGCATAAATAGTATACATAAGTGTATACCTCTATGCTACATAAGTCTGTGATTGTGCTTTTGAATATTTGATTCCAGTGCACAAGTTCAGAGCCACACTAGGTGTGGCGCTGGAACAAGCTGAGCCCAGACTCAGAGCAGGAACAGGTTATGGGCAGAGTTCACGGCAGGAGCATGCAATCTGGGAAAAACCTCTTGAAAGCAGCAGTGTGACTTGCCCTGCTGGTGGCTGATGTCCAGCACGCACTGGGCTGGGATTTGTAGCAGGGCTTTGCTGAACAGAAATGGCCTGGGCGCGGCAGCCTGAACCTGTCTGGAACAGGGACTGTCCCATCCACTGCCATTTCCCCCGATTCTCCAGGTCACGCCCCTAATCAGAACACTGACTACCCCACAGTGAGCACCTGGGAAGTGCTCAGTCCCGAAGTTAAGTGCTTGACCTGCGACACCTCTCACCTCTCACTGTTTAACACTGATCCCTGACCTGCAACACCTCTCACCTCTCACTGTTTAACACTGATCCCTGACCTGCAACACCTCTCACCTCTCACTGTTTAACACTGATCCAGTAACACTGTTACTGGATACTGTTTCCTCCATTTTATAGATGACAAGGGCATGACTGGAGGAGCTAGTTTGCCCCGAGTTACATGGCAACTGTTGGATGGAGTTTAGGTCAGAGCGCCGGCTGCCTGGCTCCAGAGCCCACACTTAACCACTGTGACGTCCACAAAGGCCACGGGCCATGCAGGGGAACCGGTGGGACTCCTCTCACCCACCTCTAACAACTCTCCCACCCCCAGGAAATGCTGAGGTTCTGCCTGGAAGGGATAACAAAAAGCAAACCCTTTCAGGCTGCTGAAAATGACAGAGAGGAAAAAAACCTCACATGTGAAGCCAGAGAAAATCTTGCTTGTGTAGACCAGATGAGCAGAGTAGATGAAGTCCACGAAGCCACCTTCATCTGGGCTCAGCGAACTGTTTCTTTCTTTACTCACAGACACTGAAAGTGGGCATAAATTCATCCTAAGCTCACAGACATTTCTTCCAGCCTGAGACCATTGTTGCTGGCTGGGGCTGGGGCAGGTGAGATGGGGCAATGGGGTTGGAAGTACAGGTAGATGGTTCAGCTGTTCTGAGACACGTCTTCAACCTTGGTCAGGGCTGACTGACTGGGAAGCTGCTGTTGTTGTCACTAAGTCACCTCCGACTCTTTGTGACCTCATGGACTGTAGCCCGCCAGGCTCCTCTGACAATGGGATTTCCCAGGCAAGAGTACTGGAGTGGTTGCCATTTCCTTCTGCAGGGGATCTTCCTGACCCAGGGATCAAACTTGTGACTCCTGTGTCTCCTGAATTGGCAGGCAGTTTTTTTTTTTTTTAACTCTGGGCCACCAGGAAGCTAAAAAGCTTCCAATTCTCTCATTTGTTCCAGCCCATTCCAAAGGCTGGGAGGAACCTTAGCAACATATTCCTGTGTTACATGGTTTTGAAAATCTTGTAAAAGTAAGATTAAAAGTATTCTGATCTTTAGAAACAAATTGTAAGAAAAATTTTCAGATCACACTAAAGTGTTAATTCATTAAGAGGAAGAGAGAAATTTCCAATAGAAATGATACATTTCCAGTAGAAGTGATGTGTAGGCTCTTAGATTGTTATATAATCCAATTAAAGGAAAGGGATGAATTACAGGTTCATATTGGAAAAAGGATTTTCCTTCTTTTGCTGAATCAACAGAAACTGCTATCATTGAAAAAGATAACATAATCTTACAATGAGAACAATGATGGCAGTCTGGTTAATGGGGCATTTAAGATGAATCATTATATTTTTTAAAAATGGACACACTCTGATATTTTTCAGGTGATTCCTAAAAGAAACTACTAGAGGTTTTCCTAAATTTGGTAACAGTTCTGACAGTATACATGTCATTACCAAGGATACAACCTGCAAATAACTTTTCTGAAATATTAATATTAAAACAAAATGTGATCAGTCATGTTTCAGGAGAAACTGAATTCTATTGCTATTCTCTCTATAGATGATTTGATAAACCCATTGTTCAGTATGAAGACTATGTAGACAAAAATTATGGGAAAGTATTATAGAGGCAGGTATTATTGTGCCAGGCAGTTTATGAAACATGGTATTCAGTGTTCTGTATTTTCTGATTTTTTTAAATGGTAACTATAAGCTTTTAACATTTATAATTTGCTGTGATTTCCAGCTGGCACTAGTGGTAAAGAACCCGCCTGCCAATGCAGGAGATGTAAGAGACATGAGTTTGATCCCTGGGTAGGGAAGATCCCCTGGAGAAGGGCATGGCAACCCACTCCAGTATTCTTGCCTGGAGAATCCCACGGACAGAGGAGCCTGGCGGGCTGCAGTCCATGAGGTCGCAAAGAGTCGGACACGACTGAGTGACTTAGCATGCAGCACGCATTTTCCTTTTTAAAGTATCTGTATTCATTTGCTAGAGCTGCCATAAGGAAGGGCTAGACTGGAGGGTTTAAGTTAAGGAATATATTGTTTTACAATCCTGAAGTCTAGATGGCCAAGATCGAGGTTTTGGCTGGGTTGATTTCTTCTAAGGGCCATGAGGGAAAGATCTGTTGCAGGCCGTTCTCCTTGGCTTGTAGATGGCTGTCTTCTCCTGTGTCTTCATATGGTCCATTCTCTCTCTTTCTCTCCCCCACCCTCTTCTCCTAACCTCCTCTTCGTTTAAGGATACTGGTCAGATTAGATTAAAGATTCTATTTCCAAACACAGAAGGGCCTGGACTCTGGATGATGGGGAATCCTGGAATCATTTGAGTGGGACCAGAGGAAAGTGGCATTTGATGACAATTCCTCTCTGGGAATAATCCCAGGCAGCTCCTTTCAAGGCTGGATCCCAGAGGAAAGTCAGTTCTGCTCCTCAGGCTGGGGTGAGACCCTGCCTTGCCTGTCCCGCAGCACAGGGCATGCCACAGGGCTGCCAGGAGCCTCATGCTTCCAAGGCCACCGGAGCTGTGCTCTGTCTTCCTCCCCCTGCTCTGCAGCCCAGCTGCCCTGGGATAAGAAGGGAAGCTGGGGTCTCCAGCCCCGCAACAGGGCCTGTATGCAGGTTCCAGAGAAAGAACAAGGTTGCAGAGCCCACCCCAAGCAGGCTGACACTTCCAGGCTGACAATCACACTGACATGAAGCAAGGTTGTGTCAAAAGTTCAGGAAGAAGGACGACAGGATGAAGAGGCGAGGAAGCCACACAGACAGCACCAGGATCCTGGACCGCAGACCCGGCATCTGGACTTCCAAACTGCAGGAAACCAGAGGGGCAGTGACCAGAGCTGGTCCTCCCTCTCACCAGGCCAAGGGGACCAGGGACTGGGCAGGGTGCTGCCGAAGGACGGGTCAAGCCCAGATGAGTGATTAAGTGGCCCCACCGAGTTCTGCTTTCTCCCGAGTTCTGCTTTCTCCCAACCTGCCCAGATGTCCCGAACCTCAGGTCTTCCTGTCAGCGTGACTCACAGTTAAATCCATCCTCCAGAGAGGATGTAACAGAGCATCCTGGGGTCTATACATCCACAGGGATGGCCACACCATTCCTCCCACTTCAGGCAGACCTGGGTCTGCCCAGATGCAGGGGCCAGCTAGTGCAAGTGGTCCGGGGGAGCAGGGCACCAGAGGGTGGATGGACAGAGGCAATGCTCAGAGTCCTTCTTGACAGCTGAAGCACTGGGGCCCATGGTAACCCAAGTGTGGAGGTCATTCTCCTGATTAACTCCTGCAGGACACAGGCTCCCCTCTTCTGTAAGGCTAAGTCAAGCTCCTGAGTGTGCTGGGGTGAGCTGCCATGATTGGCCCTTGCTGTCCTCAATCTTTATATCCCAACAGCACAAACCTATTAGTTGGCCTGAGGCAAAGAGCCCCCTGTGCTGGGCTGTGCTTAGTCACTCAGTCGTGTCCAACTCTTTGAGACCCCTGGACTGGAGCCCGCCAGGCTCCTCTGTCCATGGGGATTCTCCAGGCAAGAGTACTGGAGTGGGTTGCCATGCCCTCCTCCAGGGGATCTTCCCGACCCAGGGATAGAACCCAGGTTTTATGAATTGCATGCAGATTCTTTACTGTCTGAGCCACCAGAAAAGCCCAAGAATGCTGGAGTGGGTAGCCTATCCCTTCTCCAGGGGAGCCTCCGGACCCAGCAGTCGAATCAGAGTCTTGTATTGCAGGCAGATTCTTTATCGGCTGACCTACCGGGGACGCCCAAAGAACCCTCTATGTGTGTTCTATGATAAGCTGCCACGGAAGCTGCTCGAACCCTGGTCACATTCATCATAGCTGTCTGGGTTCATCTCTCCAGGGCACTGTGCTGAGTCTGTATCTGCAGGCAGAGGTCTAATGCAGAGCCGGTGCAAAGGATAGGAGGGAAGTGGACATGGCCCTTCTGAGCTGCACAGTGGGGACCAGGACTCCGGGGTTCCTACTTGCAGGTCCTGGCAGGCACCTGGGCTCTGCTTCTCTGCTCTCCATCTCTCTTGCCTCTTACTAAAGTGGAAGGACCACGATGGGCGGTGGCTCACCAGCAGACAGGGCAGGAGTGAGCCTAGCAGAGGCACTGTCTAGTGGGGCATCTACCAAGGAAGGGCAATGCCTCAGGACTTCTCCACTTCACGACCTCCTTTCCCATCCCACTGGACTGTGCTTTGCAGCCTAGGACTTTAGAAAGCTTCCAGATTTGGTCTGTACTTAAAAATCAAAAGTGCTAGGAGACTGACTTGGGCTGCAGCGTGAGGGATTTGGGCAAGAAAAAGAGACTCTTTCCTTGAATGAGGGTCACAATAAGTGGTCAGGCATGTGCATCTGTGTGGTGGGGCCAGCTCTCTGGGTCCCGCCTCTCAGGGGAGACTGAGCCAGTTTCGGGGCTGCTTTTGGGATGTTCGCTGCACTGCCTGGGGCCTTTCATGACTGCCTTCCATCCTGACGACACCCAGTGAGTTGGGCAGATCAGGTGGCAGGCTCGGAACTCTTGCTGAAATATCAGATGATGGCTGTGCCAGTTGCTAATGACTGTGGTGGTCCAAAGCCCCTGAGGGATGTCCCACTGCCATCTCCTTTTCTGGGGTCCACAGGAACTCTGTATGCCCAGACTCTTAAGGCTCAGAGGAGCCCCCCATAACCCTGTGCCAGCCTACCACTCTCCCCTGGTCCACGCTCCCTGTTTCAGCTACACACGTTTTCATTATCATCCCGAGAGGTAGGTCCTAATATCAGCTTTATTTTATAGGAAACTCAAGTGTGTGTTAGTCACTCAGTCATGTCCGTCTCTGTGATTTCATGGACAGTAGCCCTCCAAGCTCCTCTGTCCATGGAATTCTCCAGGCAAAAGTAATGGAGTGGGTTGCCATCCCCTTCTTCAGGGGAATCATCCTGACCCAGAGATTGAACCCAGGTCTCCAGCATTTTAGGTAGATTCTTTACTGTCTGAGTCACCAGGGAAGTTCTTAAGAAGCTCAGGACTGAGTGAAATTAGGAACCTTGCCCATGTGATGCCAGGTCACATGATTATGAAGGTGGGATGGAGTCAGCGAAGATGCTCTGGACTTGATGAGAGAAGGTCTGGTCCTCACTCCCATTCTGTCCTACATGTTAGCTGCGTGATGTTGGCTAGTTTGCCTAACCTCTCTGAGTGTAGCTGACTTTAGTACATCAGAGTGGGAAGCAGTTCTAACCGCCTCCTGGAGCTTCTCAGAGACCACCCTGCTTGCCTCTCCTTCAATATCGTCTCAAGGCTGAGCCCTCTGTCACATCTGTAAGGTAGGCTGGGTCTGCTCCCAGGTACTATGAAACTGTTTAGGGATTTTTCAAGATTTATTTTTTACATCGACCATTTAAAAAGTCTCTTTTGAATTTATTACAATATTGTCTCTTTTATGTTTTGAGGTTTTGGGGGCTGTGAGGCATGTGGGATTTTAGTTCCGCAACCAGGGATCGACCTCATACCCCCTGAATTGAAAGTTGAAGTCCCAACCGGGAATTCTGGGCAGCAGCCCTGCCCACTGCTGCCCCCTCAAGGCCTTCAAGCATCTGGAGGGGGACTGGGGCAGAAGAAGGGAGGAGTCTGGTTTCTCAGGAATGAAACAGGTTTGACGAGGAGAAAGGTCCCTCTGAGAGAGGGGAGGCTGCTGAAGCAATGCTGCAAAATGCTAGCCTCTTAGGGGAGCAGGAGGCCTGAGGTCCCAAGAGAAAGCTTCACAAGACACAGGGATGGTCCACGGACTGGGCCCTGTTTGTGCTTCTATTGCCAAAGCTTGACATCAGATTGTTGCTTTAAGATCCTCTGCGGTAATTAGGCCATTCATCTCTCAGGGTATACGGACATGTGTCTTACTTTCCTTAGGAATGCTGACATTTCTTGCTTGAATTTCATAAGCAGCAAGCATTTTAATCATGAAAATGCATAGTATCTCATCTCCCACCACCCTGCTCTCAATCTCCTGTTTACCCTATGTATTCCTTCTCTATCCTTTCACTGTCTTCTATTGATTTCTTCTGAGTGGTTAATGCTCCCTGAAATTATTATATATGCAGATTTGCTTATTTCTTTCTTATTTTTTTCTGTTACATCCTCTAGACAAGAAGCTCCATTAAGGTGCAAACCTCCCCTTTCCCTTTATCACTACCCTGGTCCATGTCTAGGAGGAGAGTGGGCACATCATAGGTCTCTATCAACATTGGTTGAATGAACATGAACTTGAATGGATGGATAGATGCTCTACAGTACAAGGCGTCCTTTACCTAAGAAGTGTAGACACAGCCTGGCTCCTGGCCTTGTGTTTTCTCTTTGTTTATATGTAAATACTGTTTTCTTCCAACTCAAGTCCTCCCACCAACATTTTATCAATGCAATAATGACATTGCAAAGCCTTGCACTGAAAAGAACAATGTTGTTCAGTCACTCGGTCATGTCCAACTCTTTGCGACCCCATGGACTGCAGCATGTCAGGCTTCCTTGTCCTTCACTACTTCCTGGAATTTGCTCAAACTCTTGTCCATTGAGTTGATGAATTCTCCAGGCAAGAATACTGGAGTGGGTTGCCATTCCCTTCTCCAGGGGATCTTCCTGACCCAGGGATCCAACCTGGGTTTCCTGCATTGCAAGCAGATTTTTTTTTTTTTTTAACCGTCTGAGCCTCTGAAACTTTCACTGAAAAGGACATTATGATTCTATACTGTTCATTTTCTCGTCTCCCAGAAATATTCGCCACCTCATCATAGCCATCTATATAACTAAATGGCAACAGAGCCTTCCATCCTGATCTGTTCTCCCTTCAGTTCAGTTCAGTCACTCAGTTGTGTCTGGCTCCTTGCAACCCCAAGGACTATAGCACTCCAGGCTTCCCTGTCCATCACCAACTCTCGGAGCTTGCTCAAACTCATGTCCATCGAGGTGGTGATCCGTCCAACCATCTCAGCTTCTGTTGCCCCCTTCTCCTCCTGCCTTCAATCTTTCCCAGCATCAAGGTCTTTTCCAATGAGTCAGTCCTTCGCATCAGGTGGCCAAAGTATTGGAGCTTCAGCTTCAGCATCAGTCCTTCAATGAACGTTCAGGACTGATTTCCTTTAGGATTGACTGGTTTGATCTCCTTGTAGTCCAAGGGGTTCTCAAGAGTCTTCTCTAACACCACAGTTCAAAAGCATCATTCGCCTTTAGGTTTGACCCAAATCCTTCCTGTTGCAGTCCCAGTTTCATTCATCCATTTGTGTATGAATGCCTGCCTACTGTGAGCTCAGTGCCCAGCATTAGGGCTATGATTCTGACAAAATGAGCATAATTGCTCCCTAGGGAGATCAAAGTCAAATGGGGCAACGTACCAAACAAAGACTCACACCAACACCCAGACAGCTGCCATTTCAGCTGTGTCATGAGGTATAAATGCCGGGTGACAGGACCACATGAAAAGATGGGGAAGGCTAGACTCTAATGAACTCAGGAGGAGGTGTCAGGAAAGGTCCCCTCAAGGAAAGAGGATGGATGACCTGGGGTATGGATTTATAAAGAGAGGAATTTGTAAACCAAGGAGGAGGCAACCAGATGAAGGGAGCAGAGGACAGAGGACCAGCTCCCAGGCAGAGGGAATGACACCCATGGAAGCCCAGGAGCAGAAAACAGCCTGGCTCCTTCCAGGATTTCCCTAAGAGAGAACGATCTTTTATTTTCCTGATTGACAAAGTTTCAAGGAGCCGGGGCAACAATAAGGAAAGGTTCTAGCACGGAAAACAGAACCACACTATGTCTTTTTGTAACAGAATCTTTAGAGTTTGGCTTCCTAACATCTGATTTGTCCTTCACATGAAACCAGGCATACACACAGGTGTGCTGCAAGCTTCCAGCTAAGCCACACTCCCGTGAAGTCGTGCTGGTGTGAAGACCTCAGTATACTGTGACCATCCCCTGGGTCATCTGAAGTGGAGGTCTGACCACAGATCCCTACAGGGGTACAGATTCCACACCCTAATTTGCTTCTAGGGGGCTTCCTCTAGACCCGCTTGTAAACTGAGAGGCTTACCTGTGTCGGATTATTTCTAGATGAATAACAGCTGTGCTTTGATCTTTTCAAGCGTGCTTCTATCTTGACAATGAGTTGTCTATTGGCTATCTTGACTTCAAACTCCTTATCAATCATCCCCATCTTCAAACCAACACATCCTGCAGTCTGCGAATTGGATCTAGAATCGCTGTGCCTCCAGAATGTAGTGATCATTTCCGTATGCCTTCCTCTCTCATCTTCCACATCCAACTGGGTACCAAATCCAATCGATGCCACCTGAAAAATGCTCCTCTCATCCCAAGTTCCTGTTTGCTCCCTCTGCCTCATCCTAGTCTGGGTTTTCCTGTGTATAATTTATTGCTGATTTTCCAGCTTTCCCTCAGTTTGCCTCAGGTCCACCCATCAGTTATCCTACCACTAAAATTATATCCTTAAAAATTAGAGGAAAAAACACCCTTGTTGATTCCTCATTACGTAATAAATCAGTGATTCTTAAAGTGTGCAGCAGCATCTTCTGGGAACTTGTTAGAAATGCAGATTCCCAGAACCCACTCAGATCTAATCAGTCAGAGACTCAGGTGACCGGCCCTTCAGGTGACAAACATTCTTCTTTGTCAAACTCTTACTCATCCCTAAGAGACAGCTCAGAGTTGCCTCCTCAGGGAAGCCTTCCCTCACTGTTCCCAGCAGCATTTAGTTGCTCATTTTCTGGGTTCCTGAAGCCCCTTTTGTTGACAATCTTGTTACAGCTGTTTTATCGTAGATTTGACTTCAATGTGGGGAGTGGATTTCTATCAGATAATTAGAGTTTTTTTTTTAACTTGTGAGCAGGTGCTCATGGAGAGGACATGGATGGCTCCTCTGTCCATGGGATTCTCCAGGCAAGAATACTGGAGTGGGTTGCCATTCCCTCCTCCAGGGGATCTTGGGGATCCCCAGAGATCCAGGGGTTGACCCTGGGTCTCTGCACTTCAGGCAGAGTCTTTACCATCTGAACATCCAGGGAAGCCCCCCAAATAGCACCAACTATTTGTGAGCAGGTGCTCATGGAAAAGACAAGAGAGTTATCAAAGATACTCGCAGTGGTTATACTTGAAGGTCCCATTCTTTTTATTCACTGTTCTTTCAGGAGAGATGACATCTCTTTTGCCGAATCCATACAGTTGAACAGGGTGCCTGCCGCCTAGTGAGTGAAGTGAAAGTCACTCAGTTGTGTCCAACTCTTTTCTCCAGGCCAGAATACTGGAGTGGGTAGCCTTTCCCTTCTCCAGGGGGTCTTCCTAACCCAAGGATCAAACCCAGGTCTCCTGAATTGCAGGCTGATTCTTCACCAGCTGAGCCATCAGGGAAGCCCAAGAATACTGGAGTGGGTAGCCTATCGCTTCTCCAACAGATCTTCCTGACTCAGGAATCAAACCAGGGTCTCCTGCATTGCAGGTGGATTCTTTACCAACTGAGCTATCAGGGAAGCTGCCTGCTGCCTAAAAGGTGTTCAAAAGGATTTTTCAAATGCATTAAATGGATAAAAGATTGTAAGAGAGGATAAAAAATTCTGCCGCAATTTGAAATTCCTGTCTTCTATCCTTTTGCAAAAGATAGAAATACTGCAGCCATGCTGCTTTTTATTCTTCAAGAAAAAGGTACAATCACTTTCCAGCTAGTAAGTTACCAGGCGGGGGAGGGATGGTTTGTGGGGGTTGGGCATGAAGATTCTAGATCTAGTTCAAGTCCCCTCTGCTGTGAGCCACAGTGCTGGTGAGTCGGGGGTCTCCCTCGGGTAGAACAATTGCTGGAAATCCCTGTCGTGTTGACCTGTTAATTGTTCCCTGTGCCACATGCCTGCCACTCATCTCACTCACATCGAATTCAGGTCAAGGTCTCCTAAGGCACTCAGCGTCCTTGCCATCGCGGTCTTCAGAGCAAGTGCTTCCAGACCTCTCAGGGTCCCCTCTGGGCATGTCCCCTTACCAGCCGTACCATCTCTGGTTAAGTTACCTAAATTTCCTTAACCTGTGTCCTCAGTGGTACAAAAGAGTTAAAACTCCTGGAGTGTACACACAGAGCCTTATAGGGAAGAAGCAGCTGGTATGTGATAACCACTACTGTGATTATTTATTCTTCAGGCTGACCTTCCCTTTCAGCCCTTCACCCCAGCACCAGTCTCCAGCACTTCCCTGCCCAATCAGAAAGCACACAGCTTCAGCCCCTTCTGTTTAGGCTGCTGGAAACTGCCTGATGCCTTTTCTGCCTGTAAATCCTCAATCCCAGCCTGCCTGTTTTCTAGTCCCAAGAATGTCTGTTCCATATGCTCCCCAGCTGGCTACCAGCTCAGTCTCCTAAAGGTTAAACTCATGTTCCGGAACATTCTTTTCAAGCATTACCTTTCCTTAAAAAAATGCAATACATCAATGGTTAAGAAATCAAAGCAGCTACACACACACACACAAACACGGATACATGCAAACACACACATGCACGTCAACCCACCTCCCTGTATCTCCATGTGAAAAGCCATCTAACCCAGTAAACTGTGCTTCACCATTTCCTAATAAACTTTTATGTTTTCTTGCCACTGAGGTTTCTGTAACTGTACACACAATGTCATTACTGAGCCCTGCACCAATTCAACTCAGCCAGATGCCTCAGTGGCAACCAGCTTCTAGAAAATTCTCTTGATATGCGTGCCTTTGCCTCTCCATCTTCTGGGCCCTCCCTTCGCCTGGTCCCCACCTCAGACCATCTNACTGAGGTTTCTGTAACTGTACACACAATGTCATTACTGAGCCCTGCACCAATTCAACTCAGCCAGATGCCTCAGTGGCAACCAGCTTCTAGAAAATTCTCTTGATATGCGTGCCTTTGCCTCTCCATCTTCTGGGCCCTCCCTTCGCCTGGTCCCCACCTCAGACCATCTGTGCTTGGTCTGTTGGCCTTTTGTACCATATATACAAGGCCCAGAGTGGCAAGAAACAAACCCACTGCCCGTGAGATCGCCTGTGACCTCCCTGTGGTTCTGCTTCTCCAAGCCAGGCCATCCTCCATCTGGAACTAGACAGAAGCCCGGGGTTTCTGGTCAACCCAGAGGTGCTTGCCTTTCAGCCTGTGATGAAAACATGGGTGCCTCATGAGCAGCCCATGGAGGAGTAACTTTAGAAGATGTGTATAAAGGGTTTGGGTCTCCTTAGATCTGGGGATGGCAACTTGGAGGTAGGGGGTAAGGCTGACGAAGGTTCCGAGGCAGAGAACCAGTCTTCAGGGTTGTGGCTCCACCTGGGTTTGCGCAAAGAGCACTTTCAGGACCCTTGAGTGGCTATGGAGGAGTAACTTTAGAAGATGTGTATAAAGGGTTTGGGTCTCCTTAGATCTGGGGATGGCAACTTGGAGGTAGGGGGTAAGGCTGACGAAGGTTCCGAGGCAGAGAACCAGTCTTCAGGGTTGTGGCTCCACCTGGGTTTGCGCAAAGAGCACTTTCAGGACCCTTGAGTGGCATTGTGGGGGTGGGCAGGGGGCTCCAGATAGTCAGCTGCCCGTCAGGCCTCCGAGGATGCCTGCTGAGGCTGTTGGTAGGGCGACTTGGGAGGCTGTGCATGGCTGGGGCCATCCGAGCTGAAAGCCCGGGAGCTGTCTTCCTGGTGAAGTCAGACAAGTCTCCAGGTAGCCGGGAGCTGAGGACACAGACTCATTCCTGCACACATGTTCGGAGGTGATAAACATACCATGCAGNGGCGACTTGGGAGGCTCTGCATGGCTGGGGCCATCCGAGCTGAAAGCCCGGGAGCTGTCTTCCTGGTGAAGTCAGACAAGTCTGCAGGTAGCCGGGAGCTGAGGACACAGACTCATTCCTGCACACATGTTCGGAGGTGATAAACATACCATGCAGATGGTTTCTCTGAGCTGCAGTGGAGGGTTTCCACACAGATTCAATGAACTAAAAAGCAGATGTAAACATACACACAGGCTCACACACGGATGGGGGAGAAAGACAACCAAGTTCTTCAAAAACGCCAAACTCTGATCACCAACGTGGAGAAAGCATTGTTGGACCTGAGACAGACAGACAGATACACAAGACAAAAACAAAGCTGTCCCATAAATTTTCAAGATGGAACCGCCCCCCAGCTCCCTAACCCCCAGCTCTTCAGAAAATCACTTGTGCTGCTTGTATTTCTGCTGAAAAGAGTTCGAGAGACCCGTGGAAGGGAAGCAGGTGAACACGAACCTGGGGAATGCCTCCGAGGAGGTGGGTGATTTAGACTCTTAATTAAGACCAATTGTCCACCGTGAAGTTGGGAAATTCCTCCTAGACTTCCAGAGTGAGGGCACCTAAAAGTCTCCCCAAGCCTAATCACCAGGGGGTCACTCTTAGGGGGCTTCTGACAGGCCAGGAACGGGCTGTTTTCATGACATTGCAAAACAATCTAATGATATAGGCACTCCCCTCATTTTCAAGATAAGGGAACAAAGGCTCAGAGAGGTTAAGTAACTTGGTCAAGTTCACACAGCATGAAGTGGGCGGGGATTGGGGGACCTTATGCAAGTGTACAAAGAAGCCTCCACCAGTGGCCAACAGAGCTTTTGAGCATTCATCAAGGAAGAGAGGACTGACAGCCTGGACGCTGGCCCTCTCTGCAGCAGGAGCTCAAGATGCTGAAATCTCCTTGGGACGGGTGAGTTAGCCAAGGTCATGCAGCCAGCCACTGACAACAAAGCCAGGCTAGAACCTGCCTGTCATCCAGCCAGGCTCCTCACCCTGCAACACACCTCTCTGCTTAACAAAGTTCCAGCCAGAAATCAGGTGCCGGGGAGGATGACGGACACCAAGGGCATCTCCAGGAGCCAGACCCTTGCCCTCCGTGGCCCTCCTGTTTCAGAGACGAGTTCAGCCATCAGCCATCACAGTGGCAGAGGCGTGCGTCGGATACACCAGGTCTCCTGCAGACTTTATGGAGGAATCTGCCCAGGTCTGTGAACCCAACACAGTGACCTTGGCTGACCTTGGATGTCCTCTGATGCCAGGACAGTTGCCGAGAGGGAACTGTGCCCCCCAGCATGAGGAGGGCAGAGCTTGCCATGGCCTGAAGCTGGAATTTATCTGAGGCTGGTTTTCATCACCCCCAGCTTCACTCTCGCCCCTAAGTACACTCAACCTGGAAGCAGGCTGCTCCAGACACGCTCTTGACATTGAGGCGAACTCCTTCCCTTCAAGGCGGGGCCAGGGGAACTCAGCCCTGTTATTTAGGGACCATGCCTTCCCAGGCTGGACTCCAGGGTCTCTGTTACCCAAGCCCGTCTTCCCAGGCATCCAGACAGGCCCTAACCCCATGTGCAGTAGACATTCCAGAATAGGAACCTAAGGGCTCCTTAACTCCAACCTGAGAACCAAGATGGGCCAGTTACAAGTCTTGTAGGATCCTATTGGTGGGCTTCCCTGGTGGCCCAGTGGTAAAGACTCCAACTGCCAACGAAGGAAATGCAAGAGATGCAGGATCGATCCCTGGGTCAGGAAGATCTCCTGGAGAAGGAAATGGCAACCCACTTCAGTGTTCTTGCATGGGAAATCTCATGGACAAAGGAGCCTGGTGGGCTACAGTCCATGGGGTCACAAAGAGTTGGACACGACAGCCTCTAAACAGCAATAACAATAATCCTATGGGCAGGCTTACTGTGTTCTTGATATAGGCTCCTGAAGCAAGAGCTTCCGCAGGTTTCCATGCAGAGAACAAGTTTTCCATTTCCCTAGGGCTGTGCTGTTCATTCCAAAATGCAAGGCTGCATTGGGCAGGGGGACCAGTGATAAGGAAACAGGGCTGCGTCATCTCTCAAACAGGGACTTCGCCTTCCCTCTGCCACTTACCTGCTCAGTTAAATCCTCAGGCCAGTTAAATTCTCAGGCCTCGGTTTCATCACCTGTAAACACAAGATGACAATCGCCACCTCCACACGTTTGTGACAACTCATGCAGGTGACAGAGTCTGAGAGTACCCAGCCCGTGGTGGGCACGTAGTCAGTTCTTCACTTCCTGCCCTCAGGTTTTGAGCACCCAGAATTGAGTGTGGGCTGACCATGCTCTTCAGCAAAGCCACTGCTGTTTGCTGAGCCTGTGGCAAGAGGTTCATGTTCCATAAAGGACACAGACTCTGTTTGGTATGTTTAATAGCCAGATCTCGGGGTGTAGGCTGCTTTAGGTAGAGGGAACACACAGGCCTTAGCGAAAGGCAGGCCAAACCAGGGAAGTGACCAGAAAGGGTTTCAGGACAGGAATGCAGGGTCCATAGTGGGTTGGTGGGTACCCTGGGCCTCTGCTCAGACTGGAGACTGGAGTCCTTAGGCTGCTGCCCAGTTCATCCTCTGCAGTGGGAGGGATGGGTAGGGGGGTGTCCCAGTTTTCCCAGGGGAAATGTGCCTGAAGGGCATCACTAGTGTCTGCCTTGGCAGGACAGGTGTGACTATCACCAAATGACCCTTGGGCTATGTGGACACTCCTGGGATTAGTAGGCACCTGGAAGATTCCCTCCAGTTGGGGTTTATACATCCAAAGAGATGAGTCAAGCAAAAATGATACAGAGCTCAAGTACAGTAGATTTTAAAAAGCTGGTGGCTCAGTGGTAAAGAATCCACCCGCAGTGCAGAGGACCTGGGTTCCAGCCCTAGGTCAGGAAGATCCCCTGGAGAAGGGAAAGGCAACCCATTCTGGTACTGTGGCCTGGGGAATCCCATGAGCAGAGGAGCCTGGTGGGCTACAATCCATGGGGTTGAAAATGAGTTAGACACGACTGAACTAAACAACAAGAAAGCTGAACTAATAGAAGCACAGAGCAGAACTTCGGTTGCCAGGGTTCGGGGATGGCGAAGAAGAGGAGAGTAGAAATTTCAGATTTTAAGAGGAAGATGTTTTGGGGGATTGAATGTACAGCCTGGTGACCATGATGACAATACTGTACTGTATACTTGAAAGTAGCGATGAAAGTAGTGATGAGTAGGAGAAGGCGATGGCACCCCACTCCAGCATTCTTGCCTGGAAAATCCCATGGACAGAGGAGCCTGGTGGGTGGGCTGCAGTCCACGGGGTCGCAAAGAGTCAGACACGACTGAGTGACTTCACTTCCAGTTTTTACTTTCATGCATTGGAGAGGGAAATGGCAACCCACTCCAGTGTTCTTGCCTAGAGAATCCCAGGGACGGGGGACCCTGGTGGGCTGCGTCTCTGGGGTCGCACAGAGTTGGACACGACTGAAGCGACTTAGCAGCAGCAGCAGCAGTGATGAGTAGATTTAAAATGTTTTCACAGTAACAACAATGGCAACTACATGAGGTGAAGGATGTGCTAAGTAACCTTTCGGTGGTAAACATTTCACAATATGTACATGTGTCAACTCATCACATTGCACACCTTGGACTTACACAGCATTACATGTCAATTACATCTCAGTCAAGCTAGGGGTGGGGGTGGGGAGAACAAAATGAAACCCTCAAACAAAAACCACAGAGAGGAGCACAATACCTAAGTAAGGAGAAGGAGAGGAGAGGGTGGGCAGGAACTCTTGTTCTTGAATGTCTACACCATGCTGGGACTCTGAGATGCCTACCGTGATTATGGGGCCTAACCATGGCCGCCTGTGGGGCAGGCAAGCCCCACATCTGATTCTCTGACTCCAGGCAACCTGGGCTCAGGGTGCCTTCGAAGCCCTGCCCACAGTCACGGGGAGGAGCTGGAATTTGAATCAAGGCCTGACTCCCTCCTGCGGCATAAGCCTTTATCATCAGTTCCCCCGGGGCTGCAGGAAGAGTCAGCAGAGGATGGGGAAGCAGAAGAAACGCCTGGAGAATCTATCAGGACCACATTTCTCTTCTGTGCACAGATGACTCACCATCCTCTTCTGCTCCTGGGTAACTCTACAATTATTTCTGTTACGAATAGTTAAAAAAACGTTTACCTACGTGCTTCGGAAGATGAAAACCACTTTTACACAGGGCAAAACAAAAACCAAAGCCAAGAAAAGAAAGAAGAAAAAAAGAAATTCAACCCTTAACCATCTCAAACCCCCAAACCACAAATGAGCTGAAAAGAAACTCCCAAAATGAAAACTGCCAGATTCGTTGTCATTGTTCTGGGACCATAACATCGGAGTAGATCATAATTCCAATTGGCAAAAACTGACAGAAGAGGAAGGCGAGGAGGTTGTTGGACAGTGAGTTTGCCAGCCAGAATTAAGAGCCGCTGAGCATCCCTGTGGCGGAAGTGGTTACCAGTTCTAATTAATGAATCGATTATGATGCATCCTGAAAGGGGGTACGGAACTGTGTCTACACACCACTCTGACATCAGCCGATTTCAACAAGTTTACTAGAACGACAGTCACGGCCTTTGACAATACTGAATGCAAAATAGTGGTGCACACAGACTTTACAGGGCAGCTCCTGGGAGCCGGGGTACAGAATCAGGTTTAACAGATGGGAGAAGGCCTGAGGGAAGCCAAGCACATGGATTTTATTGAGAAAAAAGCTTATATACTGTAAGGGTTGCCGAAGTTTAATAAATAAAGGTCAACTTATAATATATAAAAACAATATAAACATTTATATGCTACATGCATATCATATAATTTAAAGTAATAATTTATATACGGGGAGAGATGCCAAGTCATGTTCTTCCGATCTTCCTGGACAAGGCACACACACAGGACGTGTCTATCCGGATCCACCGCCAGCCGACCAGTTTGTTGTTTTCTGACGTCAGCGCGCGGACGTAGGTTTGGGAGGTTTTGCACTGCGAGTTCCAGTGTTTGTCATCGATTCCTCTGCAACCGTTCTTGACAGGCCTGGCCTCCTTACATCTCGTCTCATAAAAATATTGTTTGACGGGGGAGTTGCCGGTCTTGATCTCCCCCAGCACCGTGACCTGGTGTCCCCGAATGTCAATGGCCGACGACTTGTCGGTCACCCACAGGCTCTCGCTGTCGCACACGGAGTACTCGCCCCGGTGGCTCTTGTGCTCCGCGTACCTCTTCCTCCGCGACGTTCTGTTGGCCACCACGGGGTTGCCCACATAATCCTCCATGAGGTACAGGGGCGGGGGCTCCAGGGGGGTGCTGTCGCTCAGCAGGACCCGGGGCGAGCTGTAGCGTCTCTGGTGCCGGAGCAGTTCGGGGCCCATGGCCGTCACCGGCTGGAATTCCGACTTGGCCGGCTCCCGAGGCGGGGCCTCTGCTTTGGGCAGGGTGCTCTGGTAGTTCTCCTTAACGTCCACCATCTGTTTGGAGAGCTTGTTTTTTAAAATATCTGCCTGGATCAGCTTGATTATCAGGGAATTGAGTGAGTCTTCCGGCAGACTCCTTTGATCCATGCTGTTCCCTTGGACGCCACGGAGATAAGCGAGAAACATCACATAAAACAAGATGGACATCACCTTGTTCACCTGTAAGATCTGAAAAGGAAACATGGGTGTTACTAGTAGGTGGTGGCGGCTGCGTCCATGTCATTCCTGGACCAGATACCTGAGCCTGGGGATCCCTGTGAGGCAGGAGGCAGGATGGAGAGCTGAGTACCATCATCCAAGGAGAACATCAGAACGCCCCTGTGATGGCGGAGACAGAGGCTATCTATTCCTCTCGCCTTCCCCTCTTACTCTCCTAGATATCCAAGTGCCTTCACCCCAACCATCCCTCTTCCAGCAGCGCGGCTGGGTGAGAAGGAAAGAGATGTGTGTGTGTGTGTGTGTGTGTGTGTGGTGTGTGTGAGAGAGAAGGTTAAATAATCTGTCTTGCAAAGACAAATAATATCACTGAAAGGCTACAGCCTGGAAGAGTCAGATCTCTCCCGAGGACCTAAAGCAGCAGAGGAGGTCACCTCTGGGCATTCAGCCTGGATCCTTCTCGGATGGACAGCACCTGTCACCTGTGCACCTGAGGTCCACCGTCTGTAGCCTTCTGCTGGGTGAGCCTGACATCCTGCTGTTTCTTTAAATGTCCCTTGAGCCAGAAAAGACCACCTCTCTCTCCACCTCATGAAACTACAAAGAAACGGAACCAAAAATTCTAAAGGTGCATACACTATGTTTCTAATAAAAAATAGCAGCAGCAATCAGAGTTCTCTTGCCCACTTCGCTGCGGCCCCTGGGGTCCCTGAGGCTGGGGGTTGGGCCAACTTCCCCTCAATCTGCAGCATCAGAGAGGGGTCATCTTTGGCCAGCCCGGCAGAGCAGTCCTCCTGCCCGTGTAACGACCCACTCTGTGAGACGGCCTGAGTGTCAGGGTTCTCTGCCGAGCTCTCCGATGGACATGCTTGCCAACATGCCCACCTGATCCCCAGATGCCCCCTCCCAAGACAGCAGACCCTCCCCCCCGCAAAGCACTGCCTGCCGAAGGTGGAGACTCAGCTCAAACGAATGGGCTGCACTTGCCCTGAAGCGCAAGATACCCTGTCGATTTCTCTCGTCTGATGTTTTACGTTTCCCACTATGAAACGCTCCTTTTTTAATGGTTCTGTTTCTAATGCTGCTGTCTCCTTGGTTCAGTGGCATCTTACCCCATCAACGCTTTCGTTCCGTTGCCATAGTGGAGCCTCCACTTGGGGTTTCTGCCGAGTCCGTGTGGAATTAGAGGGCTGATCTCCACATACCTTCATGCTGGTCACCGCCTCCCTAGAGCACAGCCCTGGAAGGAGAGGGCTCTGGTGCGGGAGGCGGGGCCATTCGTCAGACCCTCCCCAGTGCCCTGCACTTCGCTCCACCCGCCACGAGTGCTCTCTCTGTTACCACCATTGCAGCTGCCTCACCGTCCCTGGGGCTCTGTCGTTTCCTCTTTAAAGCTCTAAGCATGGAAAATCAAGTCCTTCCCTTGGCTCACCTTGGGTATTTCCAGAAAGACTACAAAACCCAGGGGAAGAAGAGAAGGGAAATAAACACAGGTGGCACAAGACCCAGAACATCAGTCCTGGGACTTCCCTGCTGGTCCAGGGGCTAAGACTCTGCACTCCTGATGCAGGGGGCCTGGGTTCGATTCCTGGTCAGGGAACTAGATCCCACATGCCACAACGAAAGAGTGCGTGCCGTAACTAGAAGACCCTGGGTGCTGCAAGCCCGCCCAGCCAAATACACAAATGAAAATGAACAGCACTTAAAAAAAGAGAAGCAGAGCCGTCCTGCTCACCCATGGCTCAGAACCTGTCTGTGTGTGAGCCTGCCTAAGCTAACTCGCTCCCAGGACTCACAGATGCGGCCGCTTTCCACATCTTGCCTGAAGAGCTGCTCTGGCGTCCCCAGAGGCCAGCAACGCTGCTGTCACTTTCCTCCAGCTTCCTCCCTCTGATAAGGGGAGCATCTTCCTTCCATGGGAACCACTCTCTGGACAACTGATTCTTTCAAGGTCAAGGCTGAGCGAAGGATTCTAGTTTTGCTGCCCCCATCTAGAGATGCCCCTTTCATCACGGTCTGGCTTCTGTTCCCCCGACACACAGAGGGGGCAGCCCCAAGGACTCAGATCTTCATTGACACTGCCATCCACCAGTTCCTCCTTCTTCCCCAAACCCCTCAGGCCCTGTCTCTTATACACATCCAGATGTGTATAAGAGACAGCATCTAGAGATGCCCCCCACCCCACCCTCCAGGAACGGCATGATCCTGGGAAAATGGTTCCCATAGAATAACTAATCTCCCCACCCCAACTCCACATAAAAGTGATTTTTCCCTTCAATCTTGCAGGCCCAACAAAATGAAACTTGAACAACACAAAAAATATGGCGTCCATGCAACTAGAATTATACTGCCTTCTCCCTTCCAAAAAAGACAGATGCCACAAAATAATTTGGGAAGGAGAGGCTATCAAAAAACATGTATAATATCATATATGAAATGAATCGCCAGTCCAGGTTCGATGCATGATACTGGATGCTTGGGGCTGGTGCACTGGGATGACCCAGAGGGATGGTACAGGGAGGGAGGAGGGAGGGGGGTTCTAGACAGGGAACACGTGTATACCTATGGCGGATTCGTGTTGATGTATGGCAAAACCAATACAATATTGTAAAGTAATTAACCTCCAATTAAAATAAATTTATATTAAAAAAAAACAACTTATGAACCGCCTAAGCCCCATCACCATCAACTAAGAATATGCAGGCTCCCTGCTCATATGGAAATTGAACAAGTGAGGTGAGTGGAGGGAGGTCCCAGGTGGAATAAGAGTCCATGTCTAGATTGGTAAGGTCACTGCAAGGGTGAGCTGGAAGGAAGAGCCTTGATGGATTGGGCTGCTTTATGGGAGTGGTCTGTGTATGGAACCAAAGGGTGTTAGAAGCAGAAAGGCATTTACTCCAACTCCTTTATTCTATATGGGCTTCTCTGGCGGCTCAGATGGTGAAGAATCCTCCTGTAAAGCATGAAACCGGGGTTTGATCCCTGGATCAGGAAGACCCCTGGAGAAGGGCATGGCAGCCTATTCTAGCATTCTTGCCTGGAGAATCCCATGGACAGAGGAGCCTGGCGGCTACAGTCCATGGGGTTGCAAGAGTCGGACAAGACTGAGCGACTAACACTTTCACTTTTCACCTCATTTTATAGATGAGGAAACCCCAAAGTGCAGTTTAAAGAAGAGGAGAAACACAGGAAGCAGAGAGGGGGGAGGTCTCTGCAGTCCAAGATCAGTGTTTCTTTTCATCACATCACGACTGGGCTCCCATGCCCCATCTGCAGCCCGGCTCACTGTTCAGCAGCCACTTAAATAAGCTTTACGACCCATGTGACCCTTCCCCTTGCACATTCTCATCGCCTCTTTTTCTGCTGAAATGTTGCTCACTCTTCAGCATCCAGTTCAGAAGCTAACTTTTCCATCATGCTCCTCCGATAGCAGCAGCCCAACGCCCTCTGCATGCCCACATCGTGGTGGCACATATCACAGCCCTCTTGGCATGATGCAGTTTACTCACTAGACTCTGTCCTCCAGGGCCAGGGGTCCCCTCCTTCTTGTCTGTGTCTGCCTCTCCCCTGAGTCCACACCACAGTGAATACAAAGTGGGTGCCGTGAGTCAGAGATGGACCAAGGGTGGCTGAAGGCAGAACCAGCTCCCGAGGGTGCAGGGCTGAGAGCAAACATTTCTCAGAGGCAGAGTGGTGGCAGGTGATCATGTTAGAAGCCATGCTCCAAACCCCCAGGCGCATGTTCCACAGTCCCATGTGGCTTTACTTACAAAACCCACAAAGATGAAATTCTGCAGAATTTCAAGATGGTGACCACAGAGTGTTACACTTTGAGTTCAAGGTCCCCTTTCTGGGTGTGGGCCCCTGCGAGATGCCCTGGCTGAAGGAACTAAGATGGTTTGTCTTGATGAAATTGTGTGAACGTAATAGATGGGGGGAAAATGGAAACAGTGACAGACTTTATTTTCCTGGGCTCCAAAATCACTGTGGACGGTGACAGCAGCCATGAAATTAAAAGGTGCCTGCTTCTTGGAAGAAAAACTAGGGCAAAACTAGACAGTATATTAAAAAGCAGAGATATCACTTTGCCACCAAAGGTCCATATAGTGAAAGCTATGGTTTTTCCAGTAGTCATGTACAGATTTGAGGGGTGGATCAGAAAGAATGCTGAGTGTCAGAGAACTGATGCTTTCGAACAGTGGTGTTGGAGGAGACTCTTGAGAGTCCCTTGGACTGCAAGGAGATCAACCCCGAATATTCATTGGAAGGACTGATGCTGAAGCTCCAATACTACTTTGGCCACCTGATGGGAAGAGCTGACTCACTGGAAAAGACCCTGATGCTGGGAAAGATTGAAGATGGGAGGAGAAGGGGACGAGAGAGGATGAGATGGCTGGATGGCATCACCGACTCGATGGACATGAATGTGAGCAGACTCTGGGAGACAATGAAGGACAGGGAAGCTTGGCGTGCTGCAGTCAGTGGGGTCACAAAGAGTCGGACACGACTTAATGGCTGAACAACAACAAAGGAGTGGAAAGTCATTGCTCGTCAAGAGAGATGCGCAAAGGCCACAGGGTACCATGAGGCAGGTGACGCGAGCAGGGCTGTGGACAGGAGCTGCGACTTTACTGCAACCTGGCTGGGAGGGCCTGGGGCTGTGGACCATGAGGAAGGCCCGTGAGACCATCTCCTTTGCTCTCTTTGGCAACAGGGATTGGGGGGAAAGGTCAGGGTCATCAGGGAGGAAGATTTCATCACAAACACTGCAAACAACTGCCCAATCCTGTGATCAGATCGCACAAAGCAGACTGACTTGCAGTTGATTTCTTGCTTTTCAATTTTTTACAGACACATATGGAGGCTGCACTGTTTCTACCATCCCATCTACCTCTGGGAGCCCCAGGGCAAACCCTGCCACCCCCTTTGGTTCCAGGCACACAAATTCTGCAGAAACATCTGGCCAGCACTGGTGAAGGCGGGGGCAGGGAGGGGGGACGGACGGGTGAACAAAATTAATGACATAAGAACTCCCAAATGCCCCTCGGCACAGGTCCTGCCCATTTCTGGATCTAGACTGTCTCTTGGCATCAAGTCCAAAAGCCTTGTCATGATACTTTGGAATCAGCTGCAGGTTGGGAAGTGTTTCTAGATTATTTGCAAGGCTGCATTAAAACCCAGCAGGCTTCCTGCAGACTTCACTTTGATAATCTGCTTTCAGCTTTTTCGCACAGAGCAAGCCCAAGAATGTTGCTAATAAAACGCGACCTAACACAGATGTTGAGGCCGGAAAGGGCTGTAGATAACCATCTCATGTTTACCATTAGGGATGCTGAGACCCGCTGTGGTGTAAAGTGAGTTGCGTAAGGGTCACACAGCTACATGACGCAGAGATGGACAGGGGAGATTTGGCTCTTTTAAAAAAAAATTATTTGAAAATTTAATTTAATTTATTTTTGGCTACGCTGGGCCTTCATTGCTGCTCAGGCTTTCCCTAGTTGCAGTGAGCTGAGGCTACTCTTTGTTAAGATGCTCCGGCTTCTCACTGCAGTGGCTTCTCTTGGTGTGGAGCACGGCCTCTAGGGCACAGGCTCAGTAGTTGTAGCACATGGGTTCAGCTGCCCCAAAGCCTGTGGGATCGTCCCAGACGAGGGATCGAACCTGTGTTCCCTGCGTTGGCAGGCAGATTCTTAACCACTGGACCACTTAGGGAAGCTCGAGACTTGGTTCTTAAGTGCAACAGAGATCACAAGGCTCAAGCGTGGTCCAGGTCACTGTCGGGGTGGATCATGACGTTGCTAGGAAAGCTCTCAGCGCCGCGCCCGGCACAGAGTGATCCACTGGACATGCTGGATCAATATGAATCTGAGTTATCGGTGGCAGCAGAGATGCTGCACCCTTGCCCTCCACGCCCACACATTGGGTGCCAGAGGCCTAGCTCCCTGGCGTGGGGAATGGAGAAGGAAAGACAGTGCTCGGCAAGGCATATCAGTGAAGGTTTCGATTCAGAGAGACTCCTATGCTCCCTTGCAAGTGGTGACTGCAGGGTACAGAGACCCCCATTCAAGCAATGATCCTACTGTGTTATCCTTGTCTGCATGTCACCTCTTGGATGACATGGCCACACCCTTCTCATACCCCAGTCCCTGTTGTCTGGCCCAGGGCTGCACTGTCAAGGAATCTCCAGGTCTGTTTACTGAATGAGCATCTACAGCAGGCAAGACCTACCAAGACACGGCTTCCTGGCCTGGGATGCTGTTTGGGCTTCTGCCAAGCCTGGTTTGGAGGCCAATCAACTCTGCCTTCTTCTCCCAAAGAAAATACGGGCCTGGCTCTGCAGCAGGCCGGGGTCCCCAGGCTCTTCTCAGCTATAATTGGAGAAAGACCTGTTAAAGAGCCCGGCAAGCCCCCTTCCTGCACTCTCCCCAGTGCCCCTTTCCCCCGCTCAGACTTTTCCAAGATCCTGACCAACTCGCAGATGCTATTTTCCTCGCTCAGAAATGCTTTCCCACATATGGTGTTTTCCCAGTCCCCGGAGCAACATTCCTACAAGGTTTCACCATCCCTCAAAATACTCAAAAGAGCAATTTCTGATTCTCCCTTTCTGGCTCAGTGTACAGCACACACAGAGGGTTTGGGGTCTGCAAGAAGCAGCTGAAATGGAAGTGAAGCTGGTGAGGACAGAGGTACAGGGTCTGAGGCTACCGAAAGCCGGGTCTGTCGGGCCACATGTGGCAGACGGTGGCCGTCGCTGCTGGGTTCCACGTCACCACGACTAGCTCCCTGGCACGGCACATCACCTCCTGGCCACAAACCTGGAGACCTTGCCTTCTGCACCTGTGTATGCGTGCTGGGTTGCTTCAGTCATGACCGAAGCTTTGTGCTCTCATAGACCGTCGCTCACCAGACTCCGCTGTCCATGGGACCTTCCAGGCAAGAAGACTGGACTGGGTTGCCATGCCTTCCTCCAAGGGATCTTCCCAGCCCAGGGACTGAACCCGTGTCTCTTATGAACTCCTGCGTTGGCAGGTGGGTTCTTTACCACTAGTGCCTTGTGTGGCAACTGCAGTGAGTGAATCTGTAGCCTGGGCATTGGGAACCCCAAACACAAAAATGCCCTGGGTGGGGTACTGACACCACATCTACCATCTTGGTAATAACCCCTCGGAGGCAGGTACTAATGATGGGGAAAAAATGAGGCGTGCAGAGGTTTAACAATTAACTAACCAGCAGCAGAGCTCAGATGGGATGGCCGTCTGGCTCTGCATCAGAGGCCCTGTGCTGTCTGTCTGTCTGTCTGTCCTGGCTCTCACACATTCCAGAGGATGCTCAGGTTCCAAGCCTGGAGTCAGGACAACTCAACCTTGCAAGCTGATCACCTCTCCAAGAAGCTTCCAGGCAGCTCTGTGCAGAGTTTCCAGGGGTTTGAGGCCACCACTCCTGTTTCCTCCTTTCAGACTCACTAGCAAAGTGTTCCCCAGGGAACAAAACAAAACCTGGTCTCCTCCCGTCTCTCCTGCAGGTGCCTGTCGCATGCTTTGCATTGTGGGGCATGGATGTGCCACCTCAGACCCTGGGTTTGGTCCCAGTGCTGGAACTTGGGGTGTGACTTACACAGAAGGCCCAGAGGCTCTGTTCTGGCTTTCCTCGGGCAGGAGGCATGAGATCAAAGGTGGAAATGCTTTTTAACGTGCCAAGTATTGAATATGCGAATTCAAGAGGTTTCATTACATCCAGGGCAGCCACATCTGTCTGGGATGAGAGTGCTTTCTGGCTGGGGTGAACCAGCACACTGGCCAGCTGTGGCCAGAAGGACTCATTCCCTGGAGACTTGCTGCAGCGATGACTTGGTCTCTGACGAATGCCAAGGGCTCCAAAGATCACATCCTGCCAGATAATCCTTATATCTTGTTCAGCGAGTGGAAGAGGAAAGAGGTGGGAAGGCGAGAGATTTAAAGCCGAATGACAAAAGGGAAAGGAATGTGGTGGAAATATTAAACTAAGGCCTTTATATAAAAGGACCAGCTAGGCTCGTTCCCCTATCTTAATTGCAAAATTAATTCAAATTGGCTTTGTTCTTAACACGGGTCCCAAGGCCTCAAAATGAGTCGGCTGGGACCACATGAAGGTGTTCTGACCCCTGACAAGGCTGGGAGCTGGGAGAGAGGGGTCCCAGCGGAGCCTCCGCTAGGGATCGGTCTGGTTTGGCTTAATCTCTTTATTAATGATCCGGAAGCAGGAGAGAGGAAAAAGCGGCAGATTAATTAAAAAGCACAGATGACGCATAGGGGGAAGGCGCTACAAACATGAGTGAGGACAAACCAATTACTCCCCAGTCCCCCGAGGGGCTGGCGACCTGGAAGGAGCGGGATGAGATTAGCCTGGAAACACTTAGGCTAACTCACTGGGGGCGAGATGAATCCAAAACCAACAGAGAGGGAAACACTTGTGGAAGGATGGAGGGCAGGAGCGACTTAGGGTGGCTGGAAGGATCGGATGAGAAATAAACTCACTAGTACGGGCCGGGCGGGTGTCCGGGGCCCCATCTCCCCGATGGCTCCATGTGTGTCCCTCAGACCCACCTCGCTTACTCTTAGCACATCTCCGTGGGTGGCCACTCTGGCCACTCCCTGTCTTAGGAAGCACGTGGGGTTGCAAAGAGTCAGACACGACTGAGCAACTGAACTGAACTGAAATGTAATATGATATCCTAAGATGAATACTGGAACAGAAAAAAGGGCATGAATGGGAAACTGGTAAAATCTGATCCTGTCTGGAATTTCTTTAATGGTAATGTACCAATGTTAATTTTTCAGTTTTAACACATGACTGTGTCTATGTAAGATGCTAACATGAGGGGAAACTGGATGAGTGGTATGTGAGAACTCTCTGTACTATTTTTGCAACTTTTCCATAAATCTAAAATTTTTCCAAAATAAAAAGTTTGTTTTAGAGGGCCCCAGCTCACCCTCAGAGCCCCCTCACACCCGCACAGACATTTGCATACATGCTGGATAGAGTTGGATAAACTGAGGTGGGCAAATAGCCACACTGAACTTGGAATCACAACCATTTCCCTTGGCTTCTGGACATTCCTTCCTTGCCAAAGCCAATTCTATATTTTGAGGCTCCCCATGAGTTAAAAATAAAGAAATGTAACATGAATGTTTAAAAACGCTCATTTTAAAAGACAGGATATTTTTCTCTAGAATAATTTGGGTTGCTCACTTCTGTTTCTTTGGTGGTCAGTATATTAAGGACCTGATTCAAGGAAAAAGTATTAATATAACATACAGCTCTAGCAGGCAGCAAAGGATGGTTAAGGCTGTAGCAGATCCACGTCTGTGATGAGAGTATCTGATCATATATTAGTGCCCTTGCTTGCATTGTTGTTTCTACCTTCTGTTCTCTGCTTCTATATGATAATTATTTACTTATTTACATGTTCCCTCATTCAATACACATTTGTAAAGCCCTCTATGAGTTTAACCCTAATGGAATAATACACGGCTCCTGCCTGTGTAGAGCAAACGAGCTAGTGGGAAAGGAACATGCAGAGGGTTGATGAGTAAATAATGTGAGTGCGGTGATAACAATGTACATGGAAGTTTTTGTGGAAACTAAGCAAGGATGTTGGATTTTTTTTTAAATCCCAGAAAGCATCCTGAAGGGGACACAGCTTCTTCTTTCAGGATGAGCAGGAATGATGATGAAAGTACTGAAGAGACGCATCAAGGCAGGAGTCTGCATGATGCGTCCAGGGAACTGCGGAACCACATGCTTTCAGCATAGCAGGAAGGAGGCCACAGGGAAGGGTGGGAGATGAAGCTGGGGAAGTACACTGGAGCCTGGAGGCTGTCTTAGGGCCTACCGCATTGAGTAGACCTTCTGTTGTTGGACAAGACTCCAGTTTTCACCCCTTAAAAAATAATCAGATGAAAATAATAAGACAACAAAAGATAAAGACCAGAGAATTTCTTCTTCCCTTTATTCCCCATCCATGACAATGGCTCTACCATTTCCCGAAAATAAGGCTAATCTGAAGGAACTGTTCTTGCCTTAAATTTGATGGCTTTATAGATGCAATAGCTAATCTTAGGCTCTTACTCTCTGCCCTAGTAGCTGAAAGCTGGTTTATCTGCAATGTTCATACAGGGTCGATGCAATTATGATTACCACTTAAACAAACAGTAAAACATCGGACAATTGTTTTTACCCCTGCAAAAAGAGGGAAAATAAATCTGCTTTTATTCGTATTTCACCCAATGTATTCATGCAAGAATACTGGAGTGGGTTTCCGTTTCCTTCTCCAGGGGATCTTTCCCACCCAGGGACTGAACCTGG
Source organism: Oreotragus oreotragus (assembly GCA_006410675.1). Taxonomy (NCBI): domain Eukaryota; kingdom Metazoa; phylum Chordata; class Mammalia; order Artiodactyla; family Bovidae; genus Oreotragus; species Oreotragus oreotragus. The sequence goes on from SJYX01005119.1 coordinate 58,487, forward strand.
CTCTTCTGCATTGCAGGCAGACTCTTTACCAACTGAACCACCAGGGAAGCCTATAAGTGAAGACTGGAGACCCCTGAATGGGGGGAAGAACCAACCTCCCCCAAAAGCAAGCTGAACGCCCTGAGCTGGAAGTCAGTCGAGAGCTGGGAATTGCTTTGGCACAGCTACTGGAAGAGAAATTTTACATCATTCAAAGCACCCCCTCCTTGGGCCCCAAGGCCGTGAGAGACGGAAGGTATGGCACATGTCAAAACAAAGTGCACTGCTGTGCTGAGAGGAAGGTAGCATGGCCTCTCCGCGGGCAGGGAACCCTCTGGCTTGGCCCCATCTTGGCAGAGAGATCTGAAAGGAGCCTGGGATGCGGACACAGCCCCAGGAAGCCTACACTCACCTTATCCTTTACGTCCTACCAACTCTCATTTCATGGCCGGAGGGTGAACATGGAAAGATGTGCAGAGAACGTCTGAATCAATCCAGCTACTGGCCATAATGGTGATTATAGTAAATTCTGTTTTCTTTGTTCTGGGCACTAATACTCATCTGCCACTGTGCTCAGAAATATGTGTGCATGGGCTTATGTGTGTGTGCACACACGCACACACACACACACCACACTGTAGCTTCCGAAGATAGGATAGGTTACAATCGAGTTATTTCCAAATTCCTGTATCCTTTCATACGCTGAGACATCTTGATTTCAGTTTCATTTTCTGCATCTGGGTTAACTCCATTTTTCCAACTGAGGAAACACACAAGGGGAGGTTGCTTCCGTTACACAGACAGTTGGGGGTACTGCTGGCGTGAAACTCTTAGCATCAGAGAGTAATCACCCCAAGCAAGTGAAACGTTCTGTTTGCGTCTGAGCTGGGTTTCTGTGTCAAGCATACACATAACACACCCAGCTGTAAGTTAACTGTATTGAAAGGCTTCTGACTATCAGTCTTTAATCATTATAATCATGATGATGATCAATTATCTACTTTGTCTAACCAGCCAAGGGTGGGTCTCAAAATGGCAGGATTAAGGAAATCAGCTTCATCCTGAGAGCTGGGAGAGCAGGGAAATCCCAAGGCAGGACTCCCCTTCGCCCTCGGGATGCCTCTTCCAAACCAAGACCACAGCTGGCTTGGAAGGCCCAGACCGATGACCACACCCGCCAGAGCAGCGGCAGCAAGGCCGGGGTCAACCCAAACCATCATGGTTTGGCCCCACGAGGACTTGGCTGCAGTGAGTGTGGTCAGAGGGTAGACTGTCTCCTCCAGGCTTGGCCATCGGGCTTGTGTCAAATATACCCGCGGCCCACAGCCAGCCTCTTTTCAGGAGGATGAAGGACTTGCAGGTGGTCCTCGTCTGTCTTTGGGCTGGAGGCCTGTTCTAGGAAACTGCACTCTCTGGGGACTTGGAGGGCAAAGGCCTCCTTCCACACGGCTGGGCGTCCCTTCCATGGCTCACCCGGCCACCATCATTCACCCTGCCAGGTCCAGAAACCAGGACAGGAGAGTTGCCTTCATGGAGGTTTCGTGGGGCTCTCTGTGCCCACTTGTTAAGGGAAGCTGGAATGGACACACAGAAGAAAATCCATCTTCCACCCAAACCCAGGTGTGTGGCAGGCACTTGGTGAACGTTATGATCCAGTCCCAAACTGTCGACCGACTCAGGTTCTGGGCAGCTGGGCAGGACCAGAAACCAATCCAGAGCTTGCCCTCTGAAAGCAATTTTGGCACCAACACTTTGGACCCAAAGCTGTCTTTCATCACGGACACAGTCCTCATAATTGCTCATAAACAGCTAGTATTTACTGAGCCCCACCATATGCTTGGGACTTTGAGAGACACTACATGGATTATCTTAATTCATCTTCACAGATACAATGACCAACCTCACTTGTCATGTCAGGAAACTGAGGTTCAGGCAGATTAAGTTGTTGTTTCTGAGATCACATATCAACCGAGAGGCAGAGCCAGGATGCAGAGCCCTGGGTGACCCTCAGGTTGTATTTTTAGCTAGTACTGCAGACCACCTCCAAACTCCTTCCACAGAGGCTAAGGCACCTGCCACTTGCTTGGAGGGAGCAAGGCGGGGAGCCCCATGCTAGTACCCTAATGCATCTTTCCTTATTCAGAGAAAGAGACCTCCAAGACAGGTCTCTGAAATGTAAGGGGTCATTACTCCGTCTAAAGCTGGGCATCACCAATTCACAGTGATTGAGAAGCATTATCTGTGCAATGGCAGGCTGGTGGGCTCACTTATTTGCGCTTTTAGTTCCCCCAAATGTTACACATTCCTTTCCTCCATCCTTACTGGATGGTAAAGAAAACCAAGAATCCAAGGATTAAAAAAAAAAAAAATTTTGGAAGATGAGACAGATTTCTGATTATTTGGTTTTCATAGATTTTAGCGTATTGACAAGGAGAAGTGAAATACTATGGACTCAGGACTTCCCTGCTGGTCCAGCAGTGAAGACGTCACCTTCCAGTGCCGGGGGTGTGGGTTCAATCCCAGGCTGGGAAGCTAAGATCCCACATGGCTTGAGGCCGGGAAACCAAACCATAAAGCAGAAGCAATATTGTAACAAATTCAATCATGACTTTAAAAATGGACCACATCAAAAAAAATCTAAAAAAAAAAAAAAAATGGACCCTTGCTTGGCACTCTTTATGAATAAAAAACAACTCTGCCCCGACCAGCTTTGTGGCTACTGAGGAGCCCATACTCACTGCTCATCCCGGGGTCTCAGTTCCTAACAAGCTTTTCCCACAGGGCTGATGCTGGTATTTTGGGCAGGACAGTTAGTTCTTCATTGTTCGGTTCTGTCTCTCACCCATGAAGCTCTGCCCCCCACCTACTAAATGTCAATCATGTCCCCCAGACGTGGTGACAACCCAAAAAAAAGCTCTCACACTTTCCCAAATACCATCTGGGGAGGCCTTATCCCTCCTGGTTAAGAATCACATAACAGAATGCTGGTGGACTAAAGTGGTCCTCAGCCATTTTTGACCTTTTTAGAATGTGATAAAAAATGAAAGAAACTGTCCCCTAAAAAAAATACATGTGCACAAACAGGAGACAGTTTGCATAAAAAATTCCAGGCAGTTGACAGGCTCCCCAAAGCTAATCCAGAGACCCACAGATCCTAGGTGAAGAATTCTTGAACTAAAGAGTTTTTCAAAGCTTCTAATACGCTGCGCTCTTGGTCCTCCTGCCAGCCCTGAGCCATTCTTCACCAGTCAAATCATCCTCAGTACTGGTCTCATTTTCTGGTCCTTCCTGCTTCTCTGTGTCCCTTTAAAGCTACCGAGCCAAGCAGCACTGGCATCCTCATTTACCAGCATCTCACATAATGTCAAGGTTACGGCAGGAAAACAACCTGCCCCATATGTGGTGATAAGTTAGTGAAGGAGTCAGAACCAGAGCCAGCTCTCCAGAGGCCCAGAGCTGTGCTTCCTGTCTGGAACAAACCAGAAAAGTAAATATAAGGATTCTCAGA
>SJYX01005119.1:76849-91873 GCA_006410675.1 Oreotragus oreotragus
TATAATATTAGCTTAAATTTCTCAAGGTAAAACTTTCAACTGTACAGAAAGGTATAAAATACAATCAATGAAAGTTTGTTTTCTTCTTCTTCTGTGTTTGCGTGTGTGTGTGTGTGTGTGTGTGTGTGTGGAGAGAGAGACTCTTAAAATATTTATTTTAACACAATTTTAAAACAACATACCAGATTATTTTATAGTTTGATCTTATGACTTAATTTTACATATAATTACTTAGAGGTCTATATCGTGCTTTTTAACGTCTACATACTATTCTATGTGTGAATGCACCAGACTTTTAAAAACGTATCTTCCATGCCTAACATCTAGGGTTTTATGATTCTTTTGCTATCATCATATGCAGTGTTATAGTGAATATGTCACTCAGAGATGTCTAACTCTTTGCAGTCCCATAGAGTGCAGCACACCAGGCTTCCCTGTCCTTCACCGTATCCCTGAGTTTGCTCACACTCTTGTTCATTGAGTCAATGATGCCATCCAACCATCTTATCATCTGTCACCCCTTCTCCTCCTGTGCTCAATCTTCCCCAGCATCAGAGTCTTCTCCAGTGAGTCAGCTCTTCCCATCAGGTAGCCAAAGGACTGGAACTCCAGCTTCAGCATCCGTCCTTCTGATGAATATTCAGGGCTGATTTCCTTTAGGATTGATGGTTTGATCTGCTTGCTGTCCAAGCGACTCTGAAGAGTCTTGTCCAGCACTACGGTTTGAAAACATCAAATCTTCAGCACTCAGCCTTCTTTATGGTCCAGCTCTCACATCTGTACATGCCTACTGGAAAAACCATAGTTTTGACTAGATGGACCTTTGTTGGGAAAGGGACATCCCTGCTTTTTAATATGCTGTCTATGTTTGTCATAGTTTTTCTTCCAAGGAGCAAGCATCTTTTAATTTCATGGCTGCAGTCACTGTCTGTAGTGATTTTGGAGACCAAGAAAATAGAGTCTGTCACTGTTTTCATTGTTTCCCCATCTATGTGCCATGAACTGATGGAACCAGATGCCATGATCTTAGTTTTTTGAAAGTTGAGTTTTAAGCCAATGTTTTCACTCTCATCTTTCACCTTTATCAAGAGGCTCTTTAGTTCCTCTTCACTTTCTGCCATAAGGGTGGTGTCATCTGCATGTCTAAGGTTATTGATATTTCTCCCAGCAATCTTGATTCTAGCTTGTGCTTCATATAACCCAGCATTTTGCATTATGTACTCTGCATAGAAGTTAAATACGTAGGATGACAGTATACAGCCTTTTCAGTTTTGAGCCAGTCCATTGTTCCATGTCTAGTTGGAACTGTTGCCTCTTGATCTGCATATAGGTTTCTCAGGAGATGAGTAAGGTGGTCTGGTAATACAAGAATAGTCTTGTATATACTTTTATACATACATATCTGATATAGGTATATTTCTAGGGTAAATTTCTTCAGATAGAATGGTTTGGTTAAATTTTTTGTCTGTTTTAATTTTGATTGTTTTTGCCTCATTACCTCCAAAAATATAATATCAACTTACATTCTTACTAACATATATGTCCCTTTTACTGCTCCCTCACTAGTAGTGGGTATTATCAAATGCTTTGATCTAATAAGTGAAAATAGCATATTTTAAGTTATATTTCCTTATGTAGGAAAGAAGCCAAAGCCCTTTTCAGTGTACATTCTTGTTCGTTTTTCTGTTTCTTAATTTTATTTGCTATGTTGGTGGGTGAAAAGGCAGGTTGTTTATCTTTTTCTTATTACTTTGTTAGTGCTCTTTGAGTATGAAGAACATTAAGCCCAGGTCACTTACGTGACCATTTTTTCCTATTTTTGTCATTCTCAATTTTGTATTTCTTTCCCAGATAAATATTTAAACTTTCTATATAGTCAAGTTAATCTTTTCATAGCTTCTGAACATTTTTGCATGCTACATTAAAACTATAGCCATAGTTTCTGTTAGTGCTAGGATAAATATGTGTGTATATGTAATAAATATGTAACTATATATCCATAATTTCGCCTTGAAATTTCTTCATCTGAAATTTATTTTTATACAAGAGATCCAGTAGAGATCTACCTTTTTTTTTCTCCAACTGGCCATCTACATTTCCCAACATTACTTACGGAATAGTCACTCTCCCCCCAATGATTTGAAATGTTTCCTGTGTTTATATTAATTATCAATATACAGCGGTTGATTTGCAGACTTTTATTTCTTTGTTCTGCACCAATACCAAACTTAAGTTCTATAGTTTTATAATGTTTTAATATTTATTTAAAAGGTTAATTCATGGTGGTCTTTTAAAAACATTTTTTCTGAGAGATTTTTGAATATTAATTTCTCCAAATCAACTTTCATATCATTTTTTCAAGCTAACATCAGTGCTGTTTTCTGTTCTCTCCAACGTGGCTTTCAGCAGCATCTGTAGGCCAGAAGTGTCTATTCCCTTTGGGTGAAGCCTGGTCCTTACCGAGTGCTCCTTTTACATTTCTCTTCCTCCTCCTGAAACCTCCTCTTTGGGTTTTTCATTCAGTAGACAGTTTTGAGCTCCCGTGCGATGCAAAGCTCTGTGCTGGGGGCTCTGAGGACAACAGAAGCGGAGAGGACGTGATTCTGCCTGAAGTATTGAGAGGTGCTCCACCCTGGCTTCTGTCACATCTGTAGGCGTCTCTGAGGAGGCAAATTTCTGTTCTGTTCTTGATGACACACCTGGATTCTTTTAGCAGTCAACATGCATTCCTTTAATGAGAGACGTTATGAATATTTTCACAGAATTGAAGATAATTTTTCATCAAACAGTTTCTGAGGTTACAGAATGGTAAGGAGAGGTTCAGATCCTTTTCCTATTTTCTTCTAAACCGACCTATATTATTCTTCCCTTTACATACTAGAAGGAAAAGATTAAAAAAAAATTTTTTTTTTAAAAGACACAAGAGATTGCCTGTAGCCACTTTTAGGAGAAACATACTTACTGTTGTTAAGTCTTTAATATGACTCTTGACAAAATAGACCACAGCATAAAAGTAGTGTTTTGTGGGCTACTTTGTAAACCACTGTGGGGGAATGTGAAGTGTCAGTCACTTTTCCAGAAGGGTCGTGTGTATGTGTGTGCTCTGTCATGTCCAACTCTTTCGACCCCATGAACTGTAGCCCACCAGGCTCCTCTGTCCCTGTGGATTGCCATTTCCTACTCCAGGGCGTCTTCCCAATCCAGGGATCGAACCTGTGTCTCCTGCATTGGCAGGTGGATTCTTTACCACCGGCACCACCTGGGAAGCCCCAGAAGGATCATAGATGGCCACATTTATAACTAGTTGCCTCATCACTATGCAGCTCATCAGTTACTAGCAGCACATTCAAGATTTTCTGAACAAATACTGTCATTTCCTTTTGAATATCTCTCCTAAAACTAAATTAGTGCAGCTTGAGCCGCTGCCCCTGAATGAAGACTTCATGCTGTGGCTACTGCTTGCAGGTAGATGCCAGTGCTGGGGTCAGCCAGGCGTAGCCACCTAGGCACTCACCTGCATCATGTGGATTGGTCAGGCGCTCTTGGTTCTGACCAGGTACGGCTGGTCCCTGGGGTGACTGCTCAGTGTCCCTTGATGTTGTTCTGTGACCTGTACTACGTAAAGCTTGACTGCTTGAGGCCACCTTCTCCAAGCAGGCAGTCACTTTCCCTTTCCTAGGAGACTGAGCTCCATAATCGCATCATCCATACCATTAAAATAGCATTTTTATTGGATGCAAAGTGTGATCATGACTCTTTTTCAATTTCCATCACCCTTTGGTCTCAGAGAGTTTCGATTTATTGCTGTGTTCATTGGTGTAGCACTTTTTCATACTTGTATGATGTTATGCCTGCATGCATGCATGATCAGTCACTCAGTTGTGTCCGACTCTTTGTGACCCTATGGACTGTAGCCCACCAGGCTCCTCTGTCCATAGGATTTTCCAGGCAAGAATACTTGAGTGGGTTGCCATTTCCTTCTTCAAGGGATCTTCCCGACCCAGGAATTGAACCCAGGTCTCCTGCATTGACAGGTGTGTTCTTTGCCAGTGAGCCACCAGGAAAGCCCATGATATTATGCACTGATAGGCAAAGCAGTTTTGCCAAGTAGCATTCATGTAAAGTGATCTCTGTCTCTTGTTCTCCCCCCATATGAAATCTCAGTCTTCATAATAACTCAAGATAAGAGGAGTCTGTCCCTTGTCACTGCCAGCACCATTGATTTACCGTTCAAATCTATTAGTCCACGTTTCAGCCTCTCCTTTCCCACAATCTCCTAAATGGCCATGGCTGATACAGATTTCCTTTTTATCTCTATTGGGGCCTTTTTGTCACCTCCCTCTTTATACTTATGAGGCCAAAATAAATTTTTCTGCTGTTAGAAATGTTTCATCATTGATGGGTTCCTTCGACTAGCAATCAAAAGAGATACCTATCAATCATGACGTATGTAAGTCAAATTGTTATGCTATACATCCTAAATTTATACAGTGCTGTGCATCAATTATAACTCAATAAAAGTCAAAGAATAAATGCAAAAAGAGAGAAAAATACCTCTCTGAAATCAGGCAGTTACAGCAGTTGCCAAACTAGTCAACATAACAAGAGGATACGGTTGGCTAAGTTTTCTAAATGAATATTATTTCCTTTTACTGAAGTTATGTAAAAACAGTTATAGTAGAACCTATTAATTTGGATTCCACTAATCAGATAATTCAGACTAATTATTATGTATAATTAATTATGTAATTATAATTCAGTTTTTAACTATATATCGATATGTAATTATAACTTAGTTTTAAGAAATAATTTAAATATGTAGTATAAACACAGGTGGAGGAGTTATCACTTAAGAAGAAAAGAAAACTCCCAAGGGGGCCTTAATATCCTCTACCCATCACTAAAATTCTGAGTAAAAGTCCCATCATTAAAGAGAAACTCAAAGAAATCCACACACTAGAACCTTGATAATCCTCTACCCATCACTAAAATTCTGAGTAAAAGTCCCATCATTAAAGAGAAACTCAAAGAAATCCACACACTAGAACCTTGATAATTTAGAGATACTATGTGAAGTGAGAAATAGCAAACATGCCTTTTGAAAAAGCAGTCTGAAATTCCCTTTCCATGATCTAAGAGTGTCATTGTTTTTACCCGCATCCATCAGTCGTAATTAGTGAGATTTTGGTGTACAGTCTACATTAACAAAATATTTTGGATCAGGTTTTTGTGATAGCTCAGTTGGTAAAGAATCAACCTGCGATGCAGGAGACCCTGGTTTGACTCCTGGGTCAGGAAGATCCCCTGGAGAAGGGATAGACTACCCACTCCAGCATTCTTGGGCTTCCCTTGTGGCTCAGCTGGCAAAGAATCCATCTGCAATGCAGAAGACCTGGGCTCAATCCCCCGATTCGGAAGTTCCCCTGGAGAAGGGAAAGGCTACCCACTCCAGTACTCTGGCCTGGGGAATCCCATGGACTGTATAGTCCTTGAGGTCACAAAGAGTCGGACACGACTGAGCAATGTTCACTTCTGTAGAGGAAATTTAAAAAGAGATTCTGCCCATACTCCTGAACCATGCCCTGTGATAGTGGCAAAGGGAAGCTCTTATTGCCTGTCTGAGCCTCAGATGCTTCATCTATTTAAAGTGGGGATAATCATAACCTATTTCTTAGGGTTGATGGGCTGATATAAAGTTCATAAGTTAGTGAATCACATAAAGTAAGGGATGAGTAAGCATTCGTTCTCTTCCGTTTCCCTTTATGACCTTTTCTGATCATACTCCTTTGCTGCCCTTGACCAACTGCCCTTTGAAGCCTAAAACTGAAGCTTAGTCAGAGTAATTGCTGAGCTTCTGCCCAATAAAAGTGGGCTGCAGAGTTTGCCTTATTCTTTCAACCAACATATTCAAAGACCTCTTTACAAGACATAGTGCAAGGTACCTAACAGCAAAATTAAGTGGTCATCTCTAAGGAATTTCAAAAGTTACTTGTTCTGCCAAAGTTCTGATAATGTACATATTATCCAGTGCTCTGGATTAAGGCACTGAAAACCATAATTCTAAAAAAAGAAAAAAATCTTATGCTATTGAGGGGTGGGACAGCTAATAATTAACATCACACGCAGTTAGCATAAACCGTGGTCAGTAAACCAACTACCTATCATGGAACAAAGAAATAGATTCTGATGAGAAGCAGAGTGTCTTTCTTTCAATAAATTTGAGGCTACTATGTGGCAGACACTGCCCAGGTGTATCTACTTGGAGATCCAGACTAGACCCTGCTAGGCTGGGTGGGTGCCCTTGCAAAAGGCTCTGGACATGTTTGATGAAGGGGTGGAAAAAAAGAAAGCAGTTGCAACAAAGTGAGGAGCTATCCTGTAAAGATAAATGTTACCTAAGAGACTTTTTTGCCTAGGGCAGCCTCATGAGGGGATCTTTACTCATCCACCCTGGGAAACCTGGGAAAGTAATCGAGAAAGAGCTCCGTTTCTTCTGCAGTGTGGAAAAGTGCATTGTCAAGTCATTGCAAACTCAGTGGCAAGAAACAAGCTCAAATCCATTGGGATATGCGTCTCTGGACATTTACTATCACTTAGTCCATTTAATGCAACTATTAAAATACCAAATCAAGTTTATGTAAATTCACTTGTCTCATCTGGAAGGGAAACTGCATAGTCCAGTGTGGTGGCCACTAGTCACATGTGGGTTCAGTTCAGTCGCTCAGTCGTGTCTGACTCTTTGCGACCCCATGGACTGCAGCCTTGTTGTCCACCACCGACTCCCAGAGTTTACTCAAACTCACGTCCACTGAGTAGGTGATGCCATCCAACCATCTCATCCTCTGTCATCCCCTTCTCCTTCTGCCTTCAATCTTTCCCAACATCAGGGTCTTCTAAATGAATATTCAGGACTGATTTCCTTTAGGATTGACTGGTTTGATCTCCTTGCAGTCCAAGGGACCCTCAAGAGTCTTCTCCAGCACCATAGTTCAAAAGCATCAATTCTTTGGCGCTCAGCTTTCTTTATAGTCCAACTGTCACAGCCATACATGACTACTGGAAAAACTATAGCTTTGATTAGATGGACCTTTGTTGGCAAAGTAATGTCTCTGCTTTTTAACATGCTGTCTAGGTTGGTCATAACTTTTCTTCCAAGGAGCAAGCGTCTTTTAATTTCATGGCTGCAGTCACCATCTGCAGTGATTTTGGAGCCCCCCCCCAAATAGTCTGTCACCGTTTCCACTGTTTCCCCATCTATTTGCCATGAAGTGATGGGACCAGATGCCATGATCTTCATTTTCTGAATGTTGAGTTTTACATGTGGGTATCTACATTTAAATCAATTGAAGTGAAACACAATTTTTAACCCTTAAAAATTAAATGAACAATGCAATTCTTCAGTCTTGCTAGGCAGATTTCAAATGTTCCATAACCACATGTAGTTAGTGGCCACCATAGTTGACAGTGCCCATGCAGAGAGGAGCCATTATTGCAGAAAGTTCTCTTGGATCACACTGGTCTTGTTTGTGCCATTATTATGCTTGTACTCTATGCCGTACTGTGGCATCTTAGTAATTCTCTAAAATAACCCTGAAGGGTTCGTTCCAATTTTGCAGATGAAGAAAGAATCTCAGAAAAGATAAGCAGTTCCTCTCACATGGCTCTCACTACAGAGCCTGACAGGTGGTCAATGTCCAGTGAATGGTAGGAAGTGAGAGGCCCAGGACTGACCACAACACTCAAAAGTTCCAACAGTAACCAGGTTCTGATCCAGTGTTAGTGCATTTTAAAGTCAAACATTAATAAACTCTCCCTCTCCTTGCTCTAATTTAATGACATATTTAAATACTAAAACTACTCAGAAGAAGAAGTTGGGCTTCCCTGGTGGCTCAGAGGTTAAAGCGTCTGCTTGCAATGCAGGAGACCTGGGTTCGATCCCTGGGTCGGGAAGATCCCCTGGAGAAGGAAATGGCAACCCACTCCAGTATTCTTGCCTGGAGAATCCCATGGACAGAGGAGCCTGGTGGGCTACAGTCCACGGGGTCGCAAAGAGTCGGACACGACTGAGCGACTTCACTTCACTTCACTTCACTTCTTCACTCAGAAGAAGTTAGTTAAGTCGCTCAGTCGTGTCCAACTCTTTTCGACCCCATGGACTGTAGCCCACCAGGCTCCTCTGTCCATGGGGTTTTCCAGGCAATAGTACTCGAGTGGATTGCCATTTCCTTCTCCAGGGGATCTTCCCAACCCAGGGCTCGAACCGTCTGAGCCACTAGGGAAGTCCAGCCGTTTATAAAGAACTGTAATTAAAGACTGTTTTTATCCAAGTTCAGTGTCCTCTATAGCTTGTTCAGAGTATTGAGCAACTGGGATTATACCTGGAGGTAAAAACCTCAAGAGCTAAATATTTTCCTCTATTGCCCAGGGAAAATTCACCCTAAAAACAAAAACAAAGAAAGAAACAAAAACACCTTCTGAACACAAACCAAACCACGCTAAACCAAAACAACAGAAAAATTCAGCAATACACCAAGTGGCACAATCTGCCTGCCAATGCAGGGGACGCAGGGGACATGGGTTCAATCCCTGAGTCAGAAAGATCCTCTAGAGTAGGAAATGGCAAACCACTTTAGTATTCTTCCCTGGAAAATTCCATGGATAGAGGAGCCTGGCGGGCTACAGTACATAAGGTCACAAATAGTGGGACACAACTGAGCGTTTGTGCTCGTGCGCATTTGCACACACACACACTATATGTATGCTGAATCTAATAGCTTTAACTGTCATTCCAAGATGGCAGCCTATCAATAAGACTATCAGTTTAACTATGTTCCTTGTCATTTATGCTTGGTCACTGGGCAAATGCAAGACCCTTTATCAATCCTGCTATCCACACACAACTCTGGGATTCATTCCTTTTAAGTCCTTTTTTTTTTTTTTTCTTCCCCAAATGGATTTATTTTCAATCCATCTTAGTGCTCTCTAGAATCCTAGTTCGCTGGCAAAAACATGTATCTACATCTTTCTCACTTAATGTTTTTTTAAACCTCTTACACTAACCACAACCAAGTCAAGGAATAACTTCCCTTGAAAATCTCTCAAGTACCACCTGTTCATATCTTAATCATCCTGGTTCTGTTAGTTCAGAGAGCAGAAGGGACTTTGGCGATCTCTTAGCTCACCATTGTTGCCTCTAGATATATTACTTTCCTTTTTGAGTGAAAAATATTTCCTCATTTGATATGTAATATTTGGTAGCGCTCTGCTCTGTTGCTATCACTCATTGACCTTCTGGTCATGTCCCTCTGTTGAACTTAAGATAAAATGACTCATGATTTTCTCTTTCATCACATCTTGCCATCATCATAGGGAACTTCAACTGTTGCATGAACAACCTCCAAGATTCTTAAAAATGCTTGCCATAATCGCAGGTTCCAGGACAATGATATTTTCTAACAATAATATAATATGCAAAAAATTTTGAAGCAATCATTCTATACAAAGATAGTTAATTTCCTTTTTCTCTTCCAATACATCCCAAAAGGCTGCTTTAGTCAGCACCGCCCCCATCCCCCCATAAACCTGCTCAGCAGTTGGACTGTGCTTATGCAAAGTTCAGCACACTTAGCAAGGAATAAGATTTTTTAAGGTAATGATCTATATGGAAACATGAAGAAACAAAAGGATTAGTATAGGATAATGGAACAAATGGACTAAAAAATAGCCAGACCTACTATTCAAAAAACTGTTAGTGTTTGTTTTCATAGTTTTCAAGGGCAAGAGCCCTTGTATTCAAAAAACTTTGTATTAAAAAATAAAAACCTTACATTTAAAAAAGGGGGCGGGCAAGAGCCCCAGTATTAAAAAAACTATTAGTGTTTGTTTTCATAGTTTTCAAGGGCAAGAGCCCACTGTTTCTCCCTTTTCCTANACCAGGCTCCTCTGTCCATGGGGTTTTCCAGGCAATAGTACTCGAGTGGATTGCCATTTCCTTCTCCTTCCTCAGAAGAAGAGGAAGTATATATTTCAGTTTTAAAAGGACAAGACAAGTAAGTGGATCCCTGGGTCTTGTGGTGGGTTTAGAGAGTGACTGCAAATGGGCAGAAGGGTTTTGTTTATTTGTTTGTGTGTTTTTTGAGGTGGTAGAAATATTCAAATGTTAGATTTCTGTGTCTGTAAATACTAAAAATGTATGGAGTTGTATATTTAAACTATGAATTTTATGGTATGTAAAAATTGATGCTTTTGAACTGTGGTGTTGGAGAAGACTCTTGAGGGTCCCTTGGACTGCAAGGAGATCCAACCAGTCCATTCTGAAGGAGATCAGTCCTGGGTGTTCTTTGGAAGGAATGATGCTAAAGCTGAAACTCCAGTACTTTGGCCACCTCATGAGAAGAGTTGACCATTGGAAATGACTCTGATGCTGGAAGGGATTGGAGGCAGGAGGAGAAGGAGACAACAGAGGATGAGATGGCTGGATGGCATCACTGACTCGATGGACGTGAGTTTGAGTGAACTCCAGGAGTTGGTGATGGACAGGGAGGCCTGGTGTGCTGCAGTTCATGGGGTTGCAAAGTGTCGGACACTACTGAGCATCTGAACTGAACTGAAAGCAAAAAAGAACAAGATATGAATCCTAAAACTCTATGGCAGCCAAAATTGAATTTGAAAAGCTGCCAGAAAGTTTAATTAGTGAGTCAAAGATTATTTGTTGGCATTTCAGGAATCATCCTCATGATGGTAAAAGAAATGCTGTTCCATCTCAAATCAAACACTGGGAAACTCTGCGAGATCTGTGTTATTACTTCTGTTTCACAAGGGAGGAAATTGAGACTCAGAAAGTGAAAATAAATTGCCCAAGACCCAAGGCCAGTAAGAATGGACAGCAGTGTCAAACCCAATATGGCCTGGCCCAGAGTCCACGGCCACTCTCCCATCTAGCTCATGGCCTCTTTCTCTGAGGAGGAGGAGCCCTCCCACTGTTTGACTTGACATCACTTTCCTTCTTCCAGGACCACAGTAAACTGATTTTTCAGTGCTTCTATAGAGCTTGTGTTTTGTACTCAAAAAGATTTATGAAAGGTGTGAGTCTGGAATCTATTTTCAATATTGAATAAAAGGGGAAAAAATCTGGGCCTCGTGTTAATAGGAAGATATATGTTCCTTTCTTTTGATGTTTACTAGGATGCATTATTTTATGGCTTTTACAATGACTTTTATATATATGCATGTGCAGAATATTATATATATATATTTTTTTTACTAATATATAGAGAGACATACTTGTTTCTTTTCCTCCCAGGTTAGTTGATTCTTTGCGGTTAAAGATGTGACCTGCAGTGGTGTCTGCATAGGAACTTTTGAGGTGCTAGCCTCCATCGTGCCTCTTACACATGGGTTAACACCCCAGGTCAGACTCGCTCAATAATTTGCGTAGCTTGCTCTTTGCCCATTTTATAGAGTGGAATTCCGGAAAATAAAAAGCTGATGGGGCTTCAGTTTCTAGCTTTGTCCAGAGCTGCTGCTGCTGCTAAGTCGCTTCAGTCGTGTCCGACTCCGTGCGACCTCACAGACAGTAACCCACCGGGCTCCCCTGTCCCTGGGATTCTCCAGGCAAGAACACTGGAGTGGGTTGCCATTTCCTTCTCAAATGCATGAAAGTGAAAAGTGAAAGTAAAGTCGCTCAGTCATGTCTGACTCTTAGCGACCCCATGGACTGCAGTCCACCAGGCTCCTCCGTCCATGGGATTTTCCAGGAGCTAGTAACCTGTAGCATTATTTTCTTCTTGCATTTTCCCTGTTCCGAATCATAAGATTTAAGTAGACCTCTGGGCAGTTCACCCCACCCTCCGAACCCTCATCCTGACCCTTCAGTCCTACCAGGCCCACTACAGCTCTGTTTTCCTTTCCCACCCTTGATCTAGTCCAGCCAAGGCTGTCTCCTCTTGCCTCTCCGTGGCTCTCTGCTTCTCTCCATGCCATTGTGAACAGCCTAGGTTCTTTTCCTTTTTCCTTTTTTTTTCTCTCGTCTATACTTTGATAGAAAATCGAGCAGTTGAAACAAAACAAAATAAAAAGAAATAGATGCAAGAAACTAGTTCCTTACCAAATCATTAGAACGTGTCCACGGGCCAAATTTGGGCTCTTGATATTGGACCTCTGCTATCTCTAGGAACTTGAGAGTTAGCAGCAATGATTTCCACCTTCAAAGAAATGTGGATATCAATGAAGAAGGAAAAACAAAATCCAGAGTAAATGCTGTGAATTGTTGTTCAGTTGTGTCTGACTCTTTGTGACCCCATGGACTGCAGCATGCCAGGCTCCTCTGTCCTTCACCGTCTCCTGGAGTTTGCTCAGATTCATGTCCATTTAGCCGGTGATGCTATCTAAACATCTCATCCTCTGCCGCCCCCTTCTGCCTTCAATCTTTCCCAGCATCAGGGTCTTTTCCAATGAGTCATCTCTTCACAGCAGGTGGCCAATGTAATGGAGATTCAGCTTTAGCATCAGTCCTTCCATGACACTGTAATTATGAAAGTAAATATCACAGTGCTTTATTTTTCCTTCTACCAATATTCTTAGAATATTATACGCTTTTACATTTTTTGGCAGTAGTAGAATTTATTAAGTAATTTTGAAATTCTTGTTCACATTTCAAAATAAAGTGGACTTGCAGGAGTCTTTGAGTCACTTCTTGTGTGTGCAGATGATTGAATGCCAGGATTTGAAAAGTCATTAACGCAGTTTCAGGAAATTAGCCACTCCTAGTGTCAACAGTGGATTGTGTATTTTAGCTGTTTGACTCACTGCTCCAGTGGGCAGCCTGCTTTCTTGTGAATGCAATCATTAGCCTTTTCCACAACGTGTTTTCAGAACAAGTGCCTCCTCCCTGACTTCCCACATCATAATCACTTTATAGTCCAGGCACCTTTGCAGACGTCTAACACCTTAAATTGGTCTACCGCAGATACCACCCTTCAGCAAAGCACTGGCTGAAACTAACACAAAACTGGCTTCATATATTCTTTAGAAACATTGTTTCCTTTCTCTCTCACTCTGAATTTTGTGCTGCTGCTGCTAAGTTGCTTCAGTCGTGTTCGACTCTGTGCGACCTCATAGATGGAAGCCCACCAGGCTCCCCCATCCCTGGGATTCTCCAGGCAAGAACACTGGAGTGGATTGCCATTTCCTTCTCCAATGCATGAAAGTGAAAAGTGAAAGGGAAGTCACTTAGTCATGTCCAACTCAGCGACCCCATGGACTGCAGCCTACCCAGCTCTTCCGTCCATGGGATTTTCTACCTAAATGTGGACAAAAGCTTTGTTCTGAGAAACTCTCATTTTAAAGGATTTCAAGGTAGTTCCTTTTAAACCAATGAATGCATATATAAAATTGTCATCCTGTATTTATTTATTTTGAAGATCCAGATTTTTCCCCAGTAAATTTGCACAGAGGAATTTGACTGTTGTTTGGTTAGCAAATGCATTTTCTCTGTAAAGGGCACTTTTAAGTAGCATCAACGTATATGTACTACCATGTGTAGGGTGAATGATTGATGAGAGGTTGCTGTATAGGCACAGGGAGTCCACCTTGGCGCTCCCACCCCTCTGGGATGAGGGAGGGGATATATATATATATGTATATATATAGTTATGGCTGATTCACATTGTTGTATGGCAGAAATCAACACAGTATTGTAAAAATTAAAAAACAAAAAATAAAGCAGTACATAAAGTACATGGATTTGGACTCACTGCAGTTATCAAACTTACAGTATAATCATTTTCAGTATATAAATGTATCAAATCAACACATTGTACACCTTAAACTTCCATAGTGTTATATGTCAATTATATCTCAATAAAACTAGTGGGGGGGGAACTATGTCTTCTATGCAGTAAATAAAATAAAAACAGATACATTTCAAGATGGGCTATTGTGCATATATATTATAAGTGAATTGAAAATGATTAGAATCTCTTAACTTTTTTCTTAAGTCATAGTAGAAATATCAGCGCTAGGAAACAGGAATGATAATGTCTATTTATTGTGTGCCTACTATCTTACAGATGAGAAGACTGNGGGGGGGGAACTATGTCTTCTATGCAGTAAATAAAATAAAAACAGATACATTTCAAGATGGGCTATTGTGCATATATATTATAAGTGAATTGAAAATGATTAGAATCTCTTAACTTTTTTCTTAAGTCATAGTAGAAATATCAGCGCTAGGAAACAGGAATGATAATGTCTATTTATTGTGTGCCTACTATCTTACAGATGAGAAGACTGAGTCTTGAAGTGGTTTAGTAACTTGCATAAAGTTTCAAAAGTGGGTTTGCAGATTTAGAATTTAGAACTGGGATTCTCCTCAGCATTCTAATAAAATTCTAAGCAGGAGTTATTGTTCTTGGCTGCTGGAAAAATCTGTGCTGGGATTGTTTTTATGGTGGGACAGACTAACCCAGCTAAAATGACACCCCCTGCTGAGACAAAGCTGCCTTTATGGGCAGCAAATTCACAAATAATGTATAAAAAAACAAACGCTAACATTTCTAAGTTTAGAAAAAACTTTTAAAGGGCCCATTTCAGCAGTCAACCATCCTTAGCATTCTTTTTTTGCAGTGGGTAGCAAATTCTCAGCTCTATGGATAGGTATATGCTTCTGTGCCTGGTTTATGAAACATGCCAAATACACCATTCCTGTCAATAATCCTCTGTGTAAATGTCATCATCTACGCAAATACCAACTTCTCATGCCAGCTTAAGGAGACTGTAAGGACGGTATTCTTTTAGCAAGCAGAAGGCAGACTTCTGGGGTGTTTGAGCTGCTGTGGTTTTCATTGCCTCTTATGGCATGAGCACCAAGTGATGTTTGCTGCCCCCAATTCCTCGACCATATGAATCAGGCTGGATTTCATCATTGTTCAAACAGCCCTTCTAGGCATGGGCTTCAGTTGCTGCTGCTGCTGCTGCTGCTAAGTCACTTCAGTCGTGTCCGACTCTGTGTGACCCCATAGAGGG
>SJYX01005122.1:15758-25958 GCA_006410675.1 Oreotragus oreotragus
TCAAAAGCTTAAGCATAGGCAATGAAGCAGAAGTAGATATTATTATTGAATTCTCTTGCTTTTTGTATGCTCCAGTGGATGAAGCAGTTTGATCTTTGGTTCCTCTGCCTTTTCTAAATGCAGCTTGAACATCTGGAAGTTCTCTGTTCATATACTGCTGAAGCCTAGCTTGGAGAATTTTGAGCATTACTTTGCTAGCATGTGAAGTGAATGCAACTGTGTGGTAGTTTGAACATTCTTTGACATTGCCTTTCTTTGGGATTGAAATGAAAACTGACCTTCTTCAGTCCTATGGCCACTGCTGAGTTTTCCAAATTTGCTGGCATATTGAGTTCAGCACTTTAACAACATCATCTTTTAGAATTTGAAATAACTCAGCTGTAATTTCATCACCTCCACTAGCTTTGTTCATAGTGGTATTTCCTAAGGCCCACTTGACTTTGCACTCCAGGATGTCTGGATCTAGGTGGGTTATCATACCATCTATACTTCAGTTAAAAACAAACAAACAAACAAAAAAAAAACCCCTCATTCTTATGTCCACACATAGGAGATCATACATTATAGCTTTGTTCCATCCATACACATGAAAACTGCTACAGAGTTTTCCTAGGCCCAGGACAGCTAAAAAACTGTCCCAAAGATTTTGTATTGTCTAGCAATTCAGGTCAAGCTAGCACTTTGAAAGTCATTGCTTTTCTTAGGGAAGGGTCGTACAGAATTCCCTGCTGGCTTGAGAAAAAGTTTAGATTTGTATTATCAATCTGTATCAGTTAAAACTAAGGGAGTTTTCCTCTTTGCTTTGGTTACTGGGAAGCTTGGAAACAAGCTGGCTAACTGACAACCTTGACTACATAGGGCCAGGTGGTACTCTTTCCTCTTGTTCTGAATTCTTACCAACATCTGACATCTTTGCAATTTCTTTAATTTATACGGCATGTATTTTTTGAGACAAGTTCAAATCCTCTCTCCATTATAAGGAAACTAATATGTTTTTAGAACTCTCAAATTATGACTAAGTCATACAGTAGCACCTCAAAGAGTTAACACCCTGCCCAAGGGCTTTATTAATTCCCTGGGAATTTATTCATTGATGAGAGATCAAGCATAAAGTTCCAAACCATCAAACACCAAGGGGATATTTTTCTGGGGAAAAGAAGAGTACCTTAACAAAACTTTTCTGGCAAAAGAAAGCATTCAGATCCATTTGCTAGAGTGAACAGGCCATCTAGCACTATACTAGCTAAGGACATATCTCAAGGAGAATGGCTGTTTGAGGCCAGTGGAAATTCTGAAATCAGTGAGTTGGAATAGCTCCACTGGCCAGACCAGTTGGACAGCCACCAGGACTTCTAACAGAGATTTCCAGAAGACAAACTGACAGTGGAAAGAACTGGAAAATTAACACACACACACACACACATACACAACAAGCCTGATAACCCCATGGTGTCTAAAAAGAAGGCCATTATATTTTTTAAATGGGCGACTCACTTTAGAATTACCACTGGATCAGCATCAAATTCCAAATGATCCTTATGATTAGAGAAAGATATTTATATTAAATGGCCCACCAAAGGAAGGAGGATATTGAGTGACAGCATTACATAGACCCATATAGACACAAGGACACGCCATTCTTGAAGACACCTGTACACACATCACACACTCATAGCTTGACTTTGTGCTAGTATGTTACATATATTTACTCCTGTAACTCTCCCAAGAGGTAGGGTTTAGGTCTTATGCTTTGTTGTCAGGAGCTATAGAAATTAACAAACTTTGTTTGGTACACACATAGGGTGTCAGTGTTTGAACTGGACTTCTATCTCAGGTCTGGTAACCCCTCTGTAGATCATGCAATCTCTACTCCACCATGTGAACTGGAGAGGAGTGGGTAGAAGGAAGACTTGGAGATTCCTTGGAGGCCACTGAGGGAAACGTTATTTGACAAAGCATGCTTCTTTGCTCACATGAAAGACAGTAAATGTGACACTGTCTTATTACTAAAACCTACTCAAAACCCTGGTGAAAACTTTGCGTGGTCCAATTTTGTCACTAGTCTGAAAATACCTCTTTGGCTGCTTATTTAGAAAAGGTGTATTTCATCAGAGATGATTCCAACGTCTGTGCTCTGGGAGATCCTGCTCTTAATTTGCATGAGTCAAAGGCTCTGCCTGCATGATGCCACATCAGGAGGAAAAGTTAACAAACAATTCACTCAGGAACAGGAATTTGCTACATGATCAAAACTTCTGGGTTTGGGGAAACATCTGGAGGTCTGAAACATAGTTTAACCTAAGCCTCAATTGCTATTTTGTTTGGTACATGCCCCTGTATGAATCATAAGAGAGCTAAAAACCATATATAAAAATAAACTCAAAATGGATTAAAGACCTAAATGTAAGACTGGAAACCATAAAAAAAACTAGAGAAAAAACATAGGCAGAACATTCTTTGACATAAATCGTAGCAATAATGTTTTGGATCTGTCTCCTAAAGCAAAGGAAATAAAAGCAAAAATAAACAAATGAGACCTAATTAAGCAAAAACTTTTGCACAGCAGAGGAAACCATCAACAAAAGGAAAAGACAGCCTACTGAATGAGATAAAATATTTGCAAAAGACAATGGGTTAATATCCAACAAATATAAACAGCTTGTGCAACTCAACATCAAACAAACAAACAAGCAACCTGATTTGAAAATGGGCAGAAAACTGAACATTTTTCCAAAGAGGAAATACAAATGGCCAACAGGTGTATGAAAAGATGCTCGATATCACTAATTATCAGGGAAATGCAAATAAAAACCACAATGATCTATCACCTCACACCTGTCGGAAGAGTCATCATGAAAAAGAACACAAATAACAAATGTTGACAAGGATGTGAAGAAAAGGGAACCTTGTGTACTGTTGATGGGAATGTAAATTGGTGCAGCCACAGTGGGAGCAGTATGGAGGTTCCTCACAAAATTAAAAATAGGACTGCCATACGATCGAGCAATTCTACTCCTCAGTATATATCCAAAAACAAAACCACTAATTTGAAAAGATACATCCACTCCAATTTTCATAGCAGCATTATTTACCATTGCTAAGATATGGAAGCAACCTCAGTGTCTATCAACAGATAAATGGATAAAGAAGATGGTATATATATACAATAGAGAATTACTCAGTCATTTTTTTTTAAATGAAATTTTGCCATTTGCAGCAACATGGATGGACTGGAGGGTATTGCGCTAAGTGAAATAAGTCAGAGAAAGATAAATACCGTATGATTTCACTTATATGTGGAACTAAAAAACACAGTGAACTAGTGGATCTAATGAGAAAAAAGCAGACTTACAGAGATAGTGACCAAACTGGTGGTTACTCGTGGGGACGTGAATATGGGAGGGGCAATACAGAGGCAGGGGGTTAAGGGGTACAAATTATTATACATATAAAATAAGCTCCAAGGATATACTGTACAACATGGGGAATATAGCCAGTATTTTATGATAACTACAAGTGGAGTATAATCCTTAAACATTGTGATGTATTGTACACTTAAAATTTATAATATTGTGCATCAACTGTACTTCAATAAAAAATAAAATAATTCTCTCCACCAGAAAAAAAAAATCAAAAGCAAGAGCTAGAAATAGGGAGCAGTAGAAGGCAAAGCAGCACAAGCCTGAGGAAAAGAATGCATTTCCACCGTAAATTACAAAGGGGTAGGACCCTACGCACCTTAGTTGGACCTGAAGTTTAGGTCTGAGACCAAAATGATCACGAGAGCCAGAGGTTCCACTAAAACAGAGATGATAAGAGAGTTCTGGGGTCCGATAGCAAAAGAAAGAGGGTGAACAGTATTCCAGAGAAGCAGAGGTGAGAGAGGAGAGTTCAGAGCCAAGAAACAGGCAAAAAAACAAGAGAAGGCTGGGATGAAAGGCAGGAGGGGTGGAGGCTCAGAACCCTCATGAGGGCCAGCAGGGCATGGGCATAGCAGGAAAGGGCACTGGCCATGATTTATTGAAGTCCTATGTGTTGCATCTCATTCATTCAGTTTGAAGAACAGAGAGCCTTAAGTACCTGTTCTACTCATAGCAAAAAATGTTCTTGTTAAAAATTGATATTAGTAATCAGCTTTCCTTCTGGCTTTTGCTTACCAGTGGGAATAAGAAGTAAATAGAAGATGGCATGTGTAAGTTGAGGAAAAGGTGTGAGCATTATTTTCTCCAGTTTAGAACCAGTAACTTAAATCATCCTCCCAACAATACTAGCAGTGACAAACACCTGTGGGGAACTACCACGCCAAGCACTGTGCCTTGTGCTTTACATGTGCCGTTCCATTCTATCCCCAAGATAATCCCGGGAGGTAGATACTCTTAGCATCTCTGGAGGAAAAAACTGTGGCTGGAGAGGGTGAGTAACTCGCCTGACACCCAGCCAGGACTCTCTCCAGCGATAAAATCCTCTGCTTTTGAATCACTCTGGTTTGTAGTCTCTAGATTTTGGTGTTCAAAGCCCTTCCATATACAATACAATGGTCTTTTCAACAACTCTGAAAACAGGCCTGATTTCAAATGTGAGTTTGCCCCTTCTCAACTATGTCACCTCGGTCTCCTGAGCATTCTGAGCTGGGAGTTGACCATCTGTAATGTGAGGAAAGCAATAGTGTTTAACCACCCACTGGGACGCCTTGAGGAATAAGTACGCTACTTGACGCATGAGTGTGCCCATCGAAGAGCAGAAGCTAAAGAAATGACAGCTCTGTTGATGGGGCAGGAGTTGGGGTCTATTTACTGACAAGCAGGGTGGAGCTTAAGGAGGCAGAGCTTACCTGAGGCCACTTGCCAGGAAACAGTAGCTGCTGCTGCTGCTAAGTCACTTTAGTCGTGTCCGACTCTGTGTGACCCCATAGACGGCAGCCCACCAGACTCTTCTGTCCCTGAGATTCTCCAGGCAAGAATGCTGGAGTGGGTTGCCATATCCTTCTCCAATGCATGCATGCATGCTAAGTCGCACAGTGTCTGACTCCGTGCGACCCTATGGACGGCAGCTCACCAGGCTCCTCTGTCCTTGGGGTTCTCTAGGCAAGAATGCTGGAGTGGGTTGCCATATCCTTCTCCAATGCATGCATGCATGCGAAGTCGCACAGTGTCCGACTTTGTGTGACCCTCTGGACGGCAGCCCACCAGGCTCCGCTGTCCTCGGGGTTCTCTAGGCAAGAATACTGGAGTGGGCGGCGTTTCCTTCTCCAGGAAGGAGTAGCATGAGAAGTTAAACTCAGATCCAAAATCCAGCATCCTTTCCCCTGAGACCTGGCCCCAAGTTGTCCATGACACCGTTTCCTGGCGCTCAGTCTGGCTTGTCTTCCCAAGGGATCCTGGCAGCTGCGGTTACAAGCAGCCTCTACTGCAGGTGCACTTCAGCTCATTGGGAACATCTGGATGCTCTTCATGGCAGTGCTGAAAGGAAATTTCCCCCATTCTGTTGGCACAAGTGGACAACAGGTTTTGAAAAGTGCAGTTCAGAGCACTCCTATTCCCGACTCCCCCTGAATAAGGACATGTATTTGAAATGCTGCCTCTGGCAGGCCCAATGATGTGTGAACTGCAGGCAATGTTGTTGAAATGATTGAGATTTAACTGACGATACCTGGCGCCAGTGACAATTGGCAGAATCTGTTTCTACCCAGTATAAAGGTTTGGAGAGAGAGAGAGAGGGAGAGGGAAAGGGTGGTGAGGGAAAAAAGAGAAAGAGGGGCAAGGGGAGAGTGAAAGGGTGGGTGGTGATGACTGCAGGAGGGAAAGGACTCTTAGATTAAAGACCAAATCTTCCAATCTTTGACCTTTAAAAGACAGGGTCAAATTTCTTCTAAAGAATTTATGCTGAGCTTGATAATGAATCCTCTGAAAGTAAGCCCATTCCCCTCACATTAGAATCTAGCAGTATCAGCTGTAAGCAATTGTGTGAAGTAGGCACTGTTTGCTACATATCAATCTTTTAAATTCTTACTCTGCCTTCCTTCTCCCTGTCCTCACTCTGTGCAGTGAGGCCACACTCCCCATTCCAACCCTTGGTCCATGATTCTTCTTTTCCTTTGCCTCATTCTTCTCCAAATGTCATTGATCTCAACTCATGGGGAGGAGGAAAGCAAACCCAGGGAGAGGAATCCATATTAAGTTGTGAATGGCTGATGGCTTTCCCAAGGTGCTCATGGTTTAAGAACTGTATACTCTATATCGGAGAAGGCAATGGCACCCCACTCCAGTACTCTTGTCTGGAAAATCCCATGGGCAGAGGAGCCTGGTAGGCTGCAGTCCATGGGGTCATTAAGAGTCGGGCACGACTGAATGACTTCACTTTCACTTTTCACTTTCATGCATTGGAGAAGGAAATGGCAACCCACTCCAGCGTTCTTCTCTGGAGATTACCAGGGACGGGGGAGCCTGGTGGGCTGCCATCTACGGGGTTGCACAGAGTCGGACACAACTGAAGCAACTTAGCTCTATATGGTGAATTTCAGATAAATTTCATCAAGCTCTGAACCAGTTTATTTTCACAAAAGTAGACGATTACACTGAATTCAAAATTCTAACTTCAGTACATATTTAATCACTGACCCACTGAAAAAAGTATGTATTGACTGACAGATACTGTGCTGGAGATTAACTGGTGAGAAAGAATCCTTGTAAATATTACAGTAAAAGAATCTACAGCTTCCATTAGGGAATAAACTGGTCACCCAGCCTGCACTGTCTTGTTGGTCCAATGCTTTATAAATAGCAGAGGAGGAGGAGGAGGTTATGGAGGAGGAAGAGGAGCTGAAAGGTGAGGATGGGGAGGAAGGGACTTGAAGGCTTACCGGCAAGGCTTACAGCTCCTGTTTGCAAGAAACCCCCCTACTCTATTGACTCTATACCTCATTACTTTTCTGTCTCCAGAGTTTACTACTTGGAATAGGCAGATATTCCTGTAATACACATTAGTACATATTTTATAATGTGAAAATTTTTGTTAAATATCAAATTTAGTGATAAAACTTTAAATACAAAGTTAGAAAATAGGCTTCCTTAGAACATAAAGTTACCACAAAGTTATTTGTTTCATTTGCTCTATCTCCTTCCCATACTCTCCCACCGCTGCTAAAATATGCATGCTAAAAATTAGGAGAACTGGATTCTAGTTCGCATTTTGTGTTACTTGTTAGCTGTGTGACCTCGGACAGGTCACACCTCTCTGAGCTCTTTATTTACCTGTAAAGACAGTGGATTGGATTTTACAAAGTTTCTTTCAGGTCAAATAATGTTGTAATGCTGTGGTTCTTCACTGATCTCACAGACTTCAGAGAGATTTTAATAAAAGAACTTGGCAGAATTCACTGGTTACATGACTCAGGAATCTACCTCAGAGAAACACAAAATAAAGATTGTTAGAGAAAACAGCAGACTTTCATTTCCTGGGAAAAATGCTTCCTCTAGGACTAAAGAATGTCCATGTATTAATTCCCATTACACAGAAAGCTCAAGGAACTATAGAAGAGTAAAAATCAACAGAAAGCATAGCTGATCACAAGTCAGATACATCTACAAGTAAAGATTTATATATAATGGATGCTTTTTGGAGCCAAAAATGAAATCTACGATTCAAAATTAGTTTTATAGTAACCTTTGTGTTTCAAATCACAAAATGGAAATACGGCCTGTCTCATCAGGCTGCGTTAGCAGGTCTGAAAGTGGACTATTTTCTTCATGCAGAGAAAGGAAGAATCCTCGTACCAGACTCCGTCTTACTAATGGGCAGAGAGACGATGGCTAGGGAGA
Organism: Oreotragus oreotragus; assembly: GCA_006410675.1. Classification (NCBI taxonomy): domain Eukaryota; kingdom Metazoa; phylum Chordata; class Mammalia; order Artiodactyla; family Bovidae; genus Oreotragus; species Oreotragus oreotragus. The sequence continues at coordinate 23,576 of SJYX01005122.1, forward strand.
AAAGACCTGTTTCTTATAAATGGATGGTTTCTGCAAGAGAAAAGAGAACTGATGAGCAGGGACAGCACAGAATGGTATATCTGGTGAACCAGTTGTAAATGGGCTGGTATTTAATCCCCAGGCACTGGCCACCTACAGTACACCTGTCCACATGCTGCTTGCAGTGAACCATGTATGGAGGGAAAAGAGCAAAAGAAATAAATAGGCCTATAAAATACTAATTAGAATGTTAGAACCAAAAGAAAATCTAGAGGCATGCTAATTTCACTGTCTCATTACACACGTGAGGAAATGAGACCCAAAGAGGAAACGTGACTTGGCCAAGTATGAGATGAGCAACTCATGACACACCCCTGCCCCCATTCAAGTCAATTTAAATAAAACACTAATTGGTATCAATTAATTCCTTCCTTTCTTCCTCAGCAGACTCTTTGTCTGAGGAATGCTATTATCATTCACTGCTGTAATACTCAAGGTTTTATTTAACATACTTACTCTTATTTTAGCCCTAAAATGTCTGGACTGGGAATTGAGCCCTAGAGACAGTTGAAAAACTAAATGGATGCAAGTGATATACTGTGATGGGGCTGCGTGTGACTAAGGATTGTGGGAGTTAATACTACAGCAAGAAAGGGTGTGGTTGTCATGGCCAATGGGTCAACTGGTGAAGAGGACAGAATTGAGGCACTCTGAGCTGGTTCTGAGACCAATGTGACCACCATCAATTTCCAAGTGGTCTTGAGTCTCAGTTTATGGAAATCTCAACAGTGTCCAAGGTTACTAGAATAACATTCCCTACAGCTATGAGGAAATGCATTCCTAACAAACATTCACCCTTCCTTTTCCCCCACCTCCTTACTTCTACCAACTTCCATTTCCCAAATTGCTTTGCCTTGACAAATATATTATAGCTATTTATAATGGAGATGAAAAAGGAGGATTCTTTGTTATATGACAAGGGGTCTACATTGGGTTTTGCTTCTTGATCAGTTTGACCAGTTATATCCCGTTGAGTCCTAGTTCTAAATGTGCTTGTTGCATGATCTAACAAAGCAATCTTTGTAAGCCTCAGTTTCTTCACCTATAAAATAGACTAGGAAGCTCTAGATTCCTAATTCTAAAATTTCCAAATTTAATAACATCTTCCTGATATTATAAGTAGGCAACCAACTTGCAAAAAACTTGTCATTGTTTATTAGATATAAAGTTGTAAACAGAATGAAAGATTTAAAAGCTGCATGCTTTTAAAAAGTCGATTCTGTTCCTGCAACATACCCTAAACATTTCGTTTTATTCCACCCTCACCATCAATTACAGACATGAGAACACAAGAAACATCTGAGATTATGGGTCCATAACCAGAAGAGAGCAAGCTCTGACATAAGATGAAATCAATATTGAGTTCACTATCAATCACCAGATATGGTTCCTTTTACCTGACAAAACCTGAATGAAACTAAAACCAAGATGGGCCAGATTTGCGTGACAGAACAAATCATGGTTCAGCCACAGATGGCAGAGGTGGTTGTTGGCCCTTCATCCATCTGTCTATTCATCTTTCCATTCATTCTTTTATTTTTTTTAATAACTTCAGGTAGCTTATCTAAGGTATTAACCAAACCCTCAAAATGCTCAAAGGTGTCTGCTAAGACATGTTACTAGAGGATACACAGTAACAAGGAAAAACACTGCAACACAAGGGGTGACATTCTTTCCTTTTGGATAGTTATAACTCTGCCCACTCTTGGAGCTCAACCATGCATAGCCAATAAACAAGATGAGGGAAATTCCCATGAAGAAACAGGTCTAAGTGAAAATACTGTCCAAAGTAGACACCTGTGCGCAGCTGTGCACTAATTTCCCTTCCCAGGGAAGAGGAGAAAGGAAGAATAAAAGCCATTAAGCTGTCTTCTCAGTTCGGGATATTTATAATCCTCTCATTAGAACAATTTTTGTATTTGTCTTGTATACAACTGCATACATTGTTCCGTGGACTTGGGGTATTGTCAAACATACAGGCAAAGGACCTCCTTAAGCTCAGAGTCACATTTCGGTACAAATACAAAGCTCACAGAACTGAACAGTCTGGAGTTGAGCATTTCATACACTACAAGAATGGACAGTTTTGTCTCTTTGCCAAGGTCAATGGGCCAAGCTTTCCCCTAGTACTAGAGGAAGCTGAATCTATCTTAGAAACATGAGCAAACTGGAAAATCTGAACACAAGTTATTTGTTTCACAAAAAGCAGCAAATGTGGTACAACTTTAAAATCCTAATGATTTCACCACAGCCCTGGACTTCTGTAGCCTTAGAAAGGCTGCTGCCTCATGCCTCCTAACAGAGCCTAACATCACCCCCTCATCTCCCCAACCCCCTCCCCTGC
>SJYX01005122.1:27619-52821 GCA_006410675.1 Oreotragus oreotragus
CAGTACAATCACCTGGGAAGCTTTAAAAAACAATCTGCCAATGCCCAGTCCCTAAGAGATTCTGATTCAGTTGGTCTGGAGACTTGGACAGCAGTATTTGCAAGGCTCCATGGTATTTGTAACGCAGTGAGAGTTGAGAACCCCAAGCTGGGAACTGGAGATGCAGAAACCAATGTAGCACGGTCTCTCCCTTGTAACAGATTCTGTGTCTTTGGTTAACTTATAACTGGCACTGACATTTCACCTTGGGTAAAACAATCCTCAGTTTTGTTGACACTATGTACACAGGACGTCGGTCACTTTGGGGAGAAGTATTCACTATCTGCTAGCCAAAAGAATAGGCCACATGGTTCTTTTAAAATGTCTGCGATTTATTTCAGTGATTGTTTCTCACAGGCACAACTTCCTCTCACAGCTGAAGAAGTCCATTAAAAACTGAGAGCTGCTCTCTCCTGCTCAAAATTCTCCCAGTGCCCAGCATAAAAATTGGCACAAAGACAACACACCATCAGGCTTGGTTCAGCCAAAGTCACTCAGCAGAGCCAATCACAGACAGAACATAAGTTCACAAGAGACATGCCTAGTGAGGTGCTTATGACTAAACTGTTTATAAAACACTGCCACAAATACTATTCTTAATCACATGGGATAGGTTAAAATATTCCCTTTTTTTTTTTTGTCTCTTATCCTTTTGAGCAGGAGTCAATGATGTTTTCCACCAGCTCAGAGTCTGGCCAACTGTGACCAGTGTAGGAGGCATCCCAGGAGTCTTGGCCCAACTGGCCAGTGGGAGCCTGTATCCAAGGGGTGCCGGTGTTCCACTGGACCACCAGGGGGCAGATACGGCAGGCATCTCCTGTCCTCTCCTCTCCCTCAACTACCACCATCACGACCCCCAACCGTGTCCAACTGAACAGATGTCTGCCTTAGTGTCCCTATTTGCCCTTAAATTCTTTCCTGATTGGAATCCTGACCCCAAGCCAAGTTTGCTTCCCCTTGACCTCCATCACAGAACCACTGGTTAGTGAGAGCCAATCCCAGACCAGAGCCATAACCAAAAATCTTGGGAACAAATGTTTTGAAATCAGTCTTCCTATATTCCTCGCCTCACCCTGCCCTGTCTGGACACAACACGCACACAAGACCCTCTCTCAACTGGGGAGGAGATATTGTCTCCATTCCTCTCAACCAGACCCACTGCTAATGTTCATGGGGTCCAGAGCAAGGATACAGTTGATGACTGCCACATCATAAGTATAACTATTTAAAAGTTACAAATCAAGTTAACTGTTAAATAAAACACATCTAACAAAACAAAACAAAACAAAAACACATCTTACCCTCCTGCCTTGACAAATACATTTCCATCATGATGTTAAGTTTTTCCTCTTTGGCTACTCAATGGAACTACATTTGGGTATGTTTATTATGCTTGCTTTTATTTTATCATGATTTTATTATCATGATAATGATTGGTAACTTATGCTCATTTATCATGATTACAACCTGTAGTCACTCCCAATGATGTAAAATATTAAAATATAATTTATTCAAAGTATAAAATCTTTAATATATTTTTATTGAAAATAAATTTTTTTCATGGCTTTGGAATTTTATTTCTTCTGACATCCAAAATTATATATTAAAAGGTGAATGCAAATAATAACTAAATGAACATTGGTGTTAAATTAAAAAATTTTAATAATGCTGAAATTGTAAAAATTGCTCTTTTGAAAATTTATTTAAATCTTGATTTTTAAAGAAAACCTATTCCAAATTCTAGAATTAAACATTGGTCTAGCTGGTGAGGTTAAAAATCAGTATCACACTTTACACATGATATACCTACGTCTGTGCTGTGTGCACAATCACTCAGTCATGTCTGACTCTTTGCGACCCCATTGTCTGTTACCCACCAGGCTCCTCCATTCATGGGGTTCTCCAGGCAAGAATACTGGAGTGGGTTGCCATGCCCTCCTCCAGCGGAATCTTCCCAACCCAGGGATCAAACCCAGGTCTCTCACATTGTAGGCAGATTCTTTACCATCTGAGCCCCCAGGGAAGCACATCTGCATACATACAAATTTAACATAAATGTTAATATTTTNTTCTCCAGGCAAGAATACTGGAGTGGGTTGCCATGCCCTCCTCCAGCGGAATCTTCCCAACCCAGGGATCAAACCCAGGTCTCTCACATTGTAGGCAGATTCTTTACCATCTGAGCCCCCAGGGAAGCACATCTGCATACATACAAATTTAACATAAATGTTAATATTTTACTATTTCCAAGCATTCTTCAGCTGCCATGTGCAACTGATGCAAATACTACAACAATTTGTGAGTAAACCTGGTACAATATATTATAATACAAAGAGAGACCAAAAAAAATGAACATTTGGTACTACTATTGGCATGTGATAAGAATTTATTGCATTCATGCTGTATAAGAAGAACTTGACAAGTTAATTTGTCTTTTCTCTCAAAGTGCTTCTGCCATTCAAATCCTCGCAGCTCCCTAAACCAGTGTTTGCCCCTGAAACCATCAGTGGTACAACCCACAAACCTTCCTGATATTCAAATGTAGTCATATTTGGAAACATTTTGATTCAAGGACATAGGGGGAAAGATGTAAAGAAGCAGTACCCTGGGCCCTAAACAGTGTAAGTCACTTGAAATCAGATCTCAACTGCCACAGGCACCACTGTCCAGGTACTAGTAAATTCATCTGTGTATCTATTTGTTTACTCCTCTAGACGGAGTCCAGAGGAGATGTTCCTCTTGCCTAGGTCTCTTGCCAGTTATCAAATGGCTCATAGTTGAAATAGCTCTCAACCACATTTGGAGAACAGTTGAATAACTTTAAACTATTTAATACTGGATATTCTGTTTCTAACCATGGTAAATAGTTGGAACTTAGAAAAATATACTAAATAACATTTTTAGATATTGAACAACAGGCAGGACAGGACTGTAATCATTTTGAGAAAAAGGAAAAAAAAAAAATGAGAGAGTCTTATGATTGCCCTGACTTTTCTTTAGGGACTCACTGTCAAGAAAGTGGTGCAGGGAGATGGTTCACAGCAAGTACAATAAAATCACCGAGTCCAAGAGACAAAGTTTGAGGTTCAGGATGGTGAAGGCAGCTGGAATCCACGTGGCAGAGAACGAGCTCCAGATATTTGCACAGTTTCTCTTGAGTCCATTGCCAGTATTAAACTTGAGTGCAAAGGATGAAATTCTTCTATGTCAGGCTGACAGGGAAACTGCAGACTGGAAAACTCCCAAGAGCTCACACAGGACATCCTCAGGGCATTCAGCAGAAACTCCAGGAGGGTCACACTTACTGATAAGATAAACTAGCCCTAGATTAAAACTTACTCCAAACCACCCTAACAGAGCTTTTAAACAAATCTTGAGAGGATAAAACCAATCAGCAAGTATTGCTACCCAATAGAACAAAATATAAGTAGAGAAAACAAATTCGGTATCCAATACCCTAAAATTCACAATATCCAGCATTCAATAAAAATTACAAGGCGTGAAAAGCAGCAAACTGTGACCCACAGCTTTGGGGGAATCAGTCAATCAAAATAGACCCCCAACTGAAAAAAATAATGGAAATAACAAAGATATTGAAATAGCTATTTTAAATATTTTCAAGCATATAAAGGAAATTACAATGAGAAGATAAATTGAAAATATAAAAAGAACCCATAGAAATTGAAGTAAACCCATAGAAGTAAAAATATTCACTGTATAAAAAGAAAAAAATTTACTGGATGGGATTAATAGCTGACTGGATACAACAAAAGAGAAGATCAGTGAGTTTGAAGATAGAGCAATTGAAACTATCCAAAATGAAATACACAGAGAATAAAAGACTGAAACAATGACCACAAGTTCAGTAATCTGGGGAAAATATGAAGCATTCGAATATGTTTCTGTGTGTGTGTGTGTTAGTCACTCAGTTATGTCTGACTCTTTGTGACCCCCGCACTGTAGCCTGCCAGGTTCCTCTGGCCATGGAATTTTCCAGGCAAGAACAGTGGAGCTGGTTGCCATTTCCTCATCCAGGGGATCTTCCCATCCCTTGGATCAAACCCGGGTCTCCTGCATTGCAGGTGGTTTCCTTACTGTCTGAGTCACCAGGGAAGCCTATATATCTATATATAATTTTATTCCCAGAAGGACAGGGAACAATTTAAATATTTGAAGACTAAGAGAATACAAAGACAAGCCATGAACTGGGAAAAATTACTTACAAAATGCACATCTGGTAGGACTGCTATACAAAACATACAAACAAAAACACTTTTAAAGCTCAGTTCAGTTCAGTCTCTCAGTCGTGGCCGACTCTTTGCGACCCCATGAATCACAGCACACCAGGCCTCCCTGTCCAGCACCAACTTCTGGAGTTCACTCAAACTCATGTTCGTCGAGTCGGTGATGCCATCTAGCCATCTCATTCTCTGTGGTCCCCTTCTTCTCCTGCCCCCAATCCCTCCCAGCATCAGGGTCTTTGCCAGTGAGTTAACTCTTCACATGAGGTGGCCAAACTATTGGAGTTTCAGCTTCAGCATCAGTTCTTCCAATGAACATGCAGGACTGATCTCCTTTAGGATGGACTGGTTGGATCTCATTGTAGTCCAAGAGACTCTCAACAGTCTTCTCCAACACCACAGTTCAAAAGCATCCATTCTTTGGCGCTCAGCTTTCTTCACAGCCCAACTGTCACATCCATACACGACCACTGGAAAAACTATAGCTTTGACTAGACGGACCTTTGTTGGCAAAGTAATATCTCTGTTTTTGAATATGCTATCTAGGTTGGTTATAACTTTCCTTCCAAGAAGTAAGCATCTTTTAATTTCATGGCTGCAATCACCATCTGCAGTGATTTTGGAGCCCCCCAAAATAAAGTCTGACACTGTTTCCACTGTTTCCCCATCTATTTCCCATGAAGTGATAAGATCAGATGCCATGATCTTCGTTTTCTGAATGTTGAGCTTTAAGCCAACCTTTCACTCTCCTCCTTCACTTTCATCAAGAGGCTTTTTAGTTCCTCTTCACTTCTGCCATAAGGGTGGTGTCATCTGCATGTCTGAGGTTATTGATATTTCTCCTGCAATCTTGATTCCAGCTTGTGCTTCTTCCAGCCCAGGATTTCTCATGATGTACTCTGCATATAAGTTAAATAAGCAGGGTGACAATATACAGCCTTGATGTACTCCTTTTCCTATTTGGAACCAGTCTGTTGTTTCATGTCCAAATCTAATTGTTGCTTCCTGACCTGCATATAGGTTTCTCAAGAGGCAGGTCAGGAAGTCTGGTATTCCCATCTCTTTCAGAATTTTCCACAGTTTATTGTGATCCACGCAGTCAAAGGCTTTGGTGTAGTCAATAAAGCAGAAATAGATGTTTTTCTGGAACTCTCTTGCTTTTTCCATGATCCAGCAGATGTTGGCAATTTGATCTCTGGTTCCTCTGCCTTTTCTAACACCAGCTTGAACATCTGGAAGTTCATGGTTCACGTACTGCTGAAGCCTGGCTTTTAAAGCTCAATAAGCTTTAAACAAACAACCTGGTATTATAGTGGGCTAAGTCTTTAACAGACATCTCACCAACAAGACTTGCAAATGGCAGATAGACATAAGAAAGGATGCTTAACATCACGTCATTAGGAAATTGCAAATTAAAATAACAATATGATACCACTACATACCTTTTGTGGTTTAGACACTAAGTCCTGTTCAACTATGTAACCCCATGAACTATAGCTCACCAAGCTCCTCTGTCCATGGAATTCTCCAGGCAAGAATACTGGAGTGGGTTCTTCTAGCCCCAGGGATTAAATCCAGGTCTCCTGCACTGTAGGCTGATTCTTTACCAACACACCTATTGGAGTGACTAAAATCTAGAAAATGACAATATCAATGATGCGGAGTAACAAGAACTCTCACTTATTCGTGGAGAGACTGAAAATTGGTACGACCACTTTGGAAGACAGCTTTACAATTTCTTAACAATTAATCATCCATTGGATCATCCATTAAACTTCCATTGGAAAAGCAAGAGAGTTCCAGAAAAATATTTATTTCTGCTTTATTGAAAGCAGAAATATCTTTTTGCTTTATGCCAAAGCCTTTGTCTGTGCAGACCACAACAAACTGTGGAAAATTCTGAAAGAGATGGGAATACCAGACCACCTGACCTACCTCTTGAGAAATTTGTATGTAGGTCAGGAAGCAACAATTAGAACTAGACATGGAACAAAAGACTGGTTTCAAATAGGAAAAGGAGTACATCAAGGCTGTATATTGTCACCCTGCTTATTTAACTTATATACAGAATACATCATGAGAAATCCTGGGCTGGAAGAAGCACAAGCTGGAATCAAGATTGCAGGAGAAATATCAATAACCTCAGACATGCAGATGACACCACCCTTATGGCAGAAGTGAAGAGGAACTAAAAAGCCTCTTGATGAAAGTGAAGGAGGAGAGTGAAAGGTTGGCTTAAAGCTCAACATTCAGAAAACGAAGATCATGGCATCTGATTTTATCACTTCATGGGAAATAGATGGGGAAACAGTGGAAACAGTGGAAACAGTGTCAGACTTTATTTTGGGGGGCTCCAAAATCACTGCAGATGGTGATTGCAGCCATGAAATTAAAAGACGCCTACTCCTTGGAAGGAAAGTTATGACCAACCTAGATAGCTTATTTAAAAACAGAGACATTACTTAATCAACTAAGGTCTGTCTAGTTAAGGCTATGGTTTTCCAGTAGGCATGTATGGATTTGAGAGTTGTATTATAAAGAAAGCTGAGCACTGAAGAATTGATGCTTTTGAACTGTGGTGTTGGAGATGATTCTTGAGAATCCCTTGGACTGCAAGGAGATCCAACCAGTCTATCCTAAAGGAGATCAGTCCTGGGTGTTCATTCGAAGGACTGATGTTGAAGCTGAAATTCCAATACTTTGGCCACCTGATGCAAAGAGCTGACTCATTGGAAAAGACCCTAATGCTGGGAAGGATTGGGGGCAGGAGGAGAAGGGGACGACAGGGGATGAGATGGCTGGATGGCATCACCGACTCGATGCACATGAGTTTGAGTAAAATCCAAGAGTTAGTGATGGACAGGGAGGCCTGACGTGCTGTGATTCATGGAGTTGCAGAGTCAGACATGACTGAGCGACTAAACTGAACTGAACTGATGCTGGGAAAGATTGAAGGCTAGAGAAGAAGGGAATCACAGGGGATGAGATGTTTGGATCACCGACTCTGGAGTTGCTGATGGACAGGGAGGCCTGGCATGCTGCAGTCCATGGGGTCACAAAGAGTCAGACGTGACTGAGTGACTGACTGATATGAACAATTAATTAATCATAGTCTTCTCACGTGATCCAGCAATCATGCTCTTAGGTATTTACACAAATAGGGTGAAAAACGAAAACCTACACCCAAATGTTTACAAGAATTTTATTCATAATTTTATTCATAATTCCAGTAACTGGAAATAACCATGATGTTCTTCAAAAGGAAATGGATAAATTATGTTTCATTCATAAGAAGGAATTTTATTTTGAAAAAAAGAAAAAAAAGGTACCAAAAATACAGAGGGATCTTAAATGGATACTGATCTCGGAAATAAAACATTTGTAAAAGGCTATATAGTGTATGATTCTAACTATATGACATTCTGGGAAAGGCACAACTGTAGTGACAGTAAAGAGATCGGTAATTGCTGGGGGAGATGGGTGAATAGATGTTGCAGGAAGGGGTTACAGGGCAGTGAGCCTACTCTGTATGGTGCTGTAATGGTGAATTCAGGACACTACGCATTTGATAAAATCCATAGAACTGTACAGTACAGAGTGAAATTTAATGTAAACTATGGATTTCAATTAATAATAATGTATCAATATCAGTTATCAATTATAACAAGTGCACCACTAATGAAAGATGTTAATAATAGGGAAACTATGATTAAGCAAGAGAATACTTACAGGAACTCTCAGTACTGCCTGCACAGTTTTATTTAAACATAAGAAGGCTCTAAAAAAGTCAATTAAAATAATAAAACCAAACCCTGGGGGTCAGCAAGGGTTTTTCAGCACCACACAGTTGATTACTGTCATGGTCCAAGCTACAAGTCTAATGTCTTCACCACAATTCAGGCAACAATGCTCATTTCTAAGAAGGGAGAGAGAGAGAGGGGAGAAATCTTCCTTTATACTGGAGCTGTCCACCAAGTTACAGATGGGAGCTATACCAGGCAGCTTTATTCTTATGGCTAGGGTGACTATACATGCTGGTTTGCCTGGAATAGTCTTGGCTTATGCCTGTGACCAGCATAAATATTAACAGTGCTCCTCTGGACATGGAAACAACCTAAGTGTTCATCAACACATGAATGGATAAAGAAGATATGGCAGATAGACAGAGAGATAGATAGAGGGCAGGGAGAGAAAGATATTTCAGTCATAAAAGAGAAGGAAATTCTGCCATTTGCTAGAACAGAGATAGACTTCAGGGGTTCCCAGGTGGCACTAGTGGTAAAGAACTCACCTATCAATGCAGGAGGACGTAAGAGACACAGGTTTGTCCCCTGGGTTGGAAAGATCCCCCGGAGGAGGGCATGGCAACCCACGCCAATATTCTTGCTTGGAGAATCCCATGGACAGAGGAGACTGGCAGGCTACGGTCCATAGAGTCGCACAGAGTCAGACACAACAAGCAACTTAGCAAGCACGGATGAACTTCAAGGGCATTATGCTAAGTGAAATAAGTCACATACAGAAAGACAGATGCTGTATTATCTCGTTTATATATGCAATCTTAAAAAACTGAACTCATAGAAACAGAACAGATTGGTGGTTGCCAGAAGCAAGGGGGGCGGGGTGGGGAAGAGGTGGGGAAACTGAGAGGTGATCAAAAGGTACAAACGTCCAGCTACAAGATAAACCCTGGAGAGGAAAGGTACAACACAATAAATTTAGTGAGCAATAAATATTAAATTATAGACTTGAAAGTTGCTAAGAGAGTAGATCTTAAAAGTTCTCATCCCAAGAAAAAAAATTGCAAGTATGTGAGGTGATGGATGTTCACTAGAGAGTCAAGTGAAAGCGTTAGTCGCTCAGGCATGCCCGAGTCTTTGCAATCCCGTGGTCGGTAGCCCGCCAGGCTCCTCTGGCCATGCAGTTCTCCAGGCAAGAGTACTGGAGTGTGTACACTCCCTTCTCCAGGGATCTTCCCGACCCAGATATTGAACCTATGTCTCCTGCATTGCAGGAAGAGTCTCTACCCTCTGAGCCACCAGGTGAGCCCTATGGTAATAATTTCACGAAAGTGACAAATATCAAACCATTCTGTTGTACACCTTAAACTGATACGGAATTATATGTCAGTTATATCTCAATAAGACTGGAAAATATAGTATCCCTTTCCAGTCTCAGAATTGGCCAGTTTTATACAATTCATTATATGACATTCTACTGGAAGCAGACTTTTANTATGGTAATAATTTCACGAAAGTGACAAATATCAAACCATTCTGTTGTACACCTTAAACTGATACGGAATTATATGTCAGTTATATCTCAATAAGACTGGAAAATATAGTATCCCTTTCCAGTCTCAGAATTGGCCAGTTTTATACAATTCATTATATGACATTCTACTGGAAGCAGACTTTTAGTACCTTCAATAATTACTTTATAAAATATATACACTGTTATTATTTCCATCTCATAGATGAAAACTGAGGCACTAAAAATATTTGAAGATATAATGGCCCAAAAAATGTTGAAACTGAACTAAACCCCAAAACCCATAGATTCAAGGAACTCAATGAATCCCAAACAGTGTCAATATATATACACAACCCACACCAAAGCATCTCATAATCAAATGGTACATCAGTGAGACAAAATCCTAAAGGTGACCGGAGGAGACGAGAGACTTCAAAGATAGTGAAACATAGTGAAACAAAAGAAAGTGAAACATAGAAAGATAGTGAAATAAAGAATGATTACATTATCAGAAACTATGCAAGTGAGGTAACCATAAAACACCATTTTAAAGAGCTAAATGAAAAAACTGTTGGAATTGTATATATAATGGAGACACCCTTCTGTGTTCTGGAAAAGTCCACGCATATCTGTTGTGACAGAAAGTAACCAAGTGGTTGGCCTACGCCAGAAATGGTGGATGGAGATTGATTGCAAAAGAGGCCTGAGAGAATTTGGGGAATGACAGAAATGTTTTTTATCTTGATCATGGTAATAGCTGCACATCTGTATATTTGTCCAAAATTATTGCACTATACACTCAAAAGAGGTGTGTTTAATTAAATTGAATTAATTTGTACCTCAAGTTGGTTTTTTAAAAAAATTATTTGACAACTGCAACACTTTAAATTTCCAAACATATTCTTGGTTGCTCTATTCTAGTTAAAACTCAGCTCTTTATCTTCCAGCTGAATAGACACTTGTGAATGACCCGGAGCTAAACCTTTGAAAGCTGCCTTACAGTCACCCCACTCTGTCTTTCAACAAGCCACTATGTTCTCTGAAAAGTAGTACCCAGTACCCCACCAGAGATCCAAACTATACTCAGAACTATTCCAGATGTGGTCAGACTTCTCTGATTTCTGAAGCCTGGTGAGATTCAGGTGACCTCTATCCCAGTCACCCAGTCACTGATAGCAAGTTGAAGCCCAGTATCATCACCAACAGGAATAAATGCATTTTCTAGTTGGTTTGGTCATGAATTACAAATATCTCTAACAATGATATAACAACTGATTCCACAGGCAATTTCAAAACACTTGTCGCTGTTTCTCTTCAGTACATTCCCCAGATTCTGAGTAAAAGATTTTCAAATGTTCGTGGGTGATTGTTTATAATACAGATTCTGTCCCCTACGACTCTACTTCTCCACCTGAGTTAGTAGGCTGAAGCCTGTTATCTGAATGTTAAAGAAGCACCTGGTTCAGGGAGTCTGAGAACCACGTCTTAAGAACTATTTGTGAACTGGAGGAGCCTCAGGAGTGTGAAAGACTCACAGGAAAGTCATCTGGAAGTAGGAGCACAAGAAATTCCTAGAATCCCCTGAAGGTAGGAACGGCTGAAAGGCTTTGGAGGTTGTCAGAAAGAGGATTGAAAGGGTAAAAGTGTTCTAGGTGAAAAGTGCTGGAAGGAAATGTTCAGATGTGATTGCTTTAATCCTGGCTTCTCATCCTACCACCCTTCAGGGAGTTCAGGTCTCTGGTGGACTCTTGCACATCAAGATGTGATAATCTACATCTTCTTTGATCCTATTATATTTAGTTATCCCTCTGTCCCTCAGGAGAAGGCACTGATATAGAGCTTGGCATGCAGGAAATTTAGTAGAGAGTGTTCTGGGATCAACAGACATGGGAAGAGATGGAAGCAGGACTGGGTGGAGGAAGAAGCTGGGCTGTGATGCAGATAGGCTCAGCCAGTCCCTGGGGGAGCTCTGAAATAGGAGTGAGCCCTTGAGCACTGTCTCAACCTGGGGCACCTCCAGCTGGCCTGTTATTGCCTGAGCCCCAGAGAAAGGGTGAGAACATCAGAAAGAAAGGGAGCTCCTTTCAGATGAGTCCTCCTGGAGAAGGCTGGTAGCTGATCCCGCATCACTCTCAGCAACTGGGGAATAAGTCCATAAGGTCCAAAGCAGGATCTGGGTGGTGCATTGTTGCAGCCATGATACTTCCTCACTTTGTTTTGCTGATGTTTTTCAAGAATAATATTAATATTTTAGCTGAACATTTCATCAGAATAATTTCTCAATCTTCTAGGTGATGGTTGCACATGTAGATAGTTCCACTGAACCCATGACCTCTCGGTTCCCTTTTTCTGCCCTCTTCCACCTGATAAACTCCTACTTATTCTTCAATTATCAATCCAGTGTGACCTTCTCTGTGAAGTCTCTCAATTTCTACTAGTAGACACAGGCTTTCCACCTTCTGTGTTCCTAGGGACCTCCAGCTATCTCTGCAAAGACACAGTCTGTGGTATTTTCATGTCTGCATGTGTTTCTCACATGCAGAGATGAAAATCCTGGAGAAAGGAACTGGGTCACTATTTTATTTGTATGACCCCAGCACTCTGGTGCTGGAACAGTATCAATATTTAATTATATCGGTTGATATGAATGTAGTAATGGCTCCATGATCTTCAAAAAGCCTCTCCTAAGTATTGNATGAAAATCCTGGAGAAAGGAACTGGGTCACTATTTTATTTGTATGACCCCAGCACTCTGGTGCTGGAACAGTATCAATATTTAATTATATCGGTTGATATGAATGTAGTAATGGCTCCATGATCTTCAAAAAGCCTCTCCTAAGTATTGTGGGAATCTAAGGAAAGCTAATGACTTGGCACTTGGTCAAACATTATTTTTTCATGCTTGTTATTTTTTAAGATTAGAGAGAATTTGAATTTGAAAGCCTTTGCTTTCAGAAATAAATTTAATTAAAAATGTATTTTCTCACATGCTAAAGTAATGTTCAAAATTCTCCAAGCTAGCCTTCAACAGTACATGAACCGTGAACTTCCCGATGTTCAAGCTGGATTGAGAAGACAGAGGAACCAGAGATCAAATTGCCAACGTCTGCTGGATCATTGAAAAAGCAAGAGAGTTCCAGAAAAACATCTATTTCTGCTTTATTGACTATACCAAAGCCTTTGACTGTGCGGACCACAACAAACTCTGGAAAATTCTGAAAGAGATAAGAATACCAGACCACCTGACTTGCCTCTTGAGAAATCTGTATGCAGGTCAGGAAGCAACAGTTAGAACTGGACATGGAACAACAGACTGGTTCCAAAGAGGAAAAGGAGTACTTCTAGGCTGTATATTCTCACCCTGCTTATTTAACTTATATGCAGAGTACAGCACGCGAAATGCTGGGGGGGATGAAGCACAAGCTGGAATCAAGATTGCCGGGAGAAATACCAATTACCTCAAATATGCAGATGACACCACCCTTATGGCGGAAAGTGAAGAAGAGCTAAAGAGCCTCTCGATGAAAATGAAAGAGAATGAAAAAGTTGGCTTAAAATTCAACATTCAGAAAAAAACTAAGATCATGGCATCTTGCCCCATCTCTTCACAGCAAACAGAAGGGAAACAGTGAAAACAGTGACAGACTTTATTTTGGGGAGCTTCAAAATCACTGCAGATGGTGACTGCAGCCATGAAATTAAGACTCTTGCTCCTTGGAAGAAAAGTTATGATCAACCTAGACAGCATATTAAAAAGCAGAGACATTACTTTGCCAACAAAGGTCCATCTAGTCAAGTCTGTGGTTTTTCCAGTAGTCATGGATGGATGTGAGAGTTGGACTATAATGAAAGCTGAGTGCTGAAGAATTGATGCTTTTTTAACTGTAGTGTTAGAGAAGACTCTTGAGAGTCCCTTGGACTACAAGGAGATCCAACCAGTCCATCTTAAAAGAAATCAGTCCGGAATATTCATTGAAAGGACTGATGTTGAAGCTGAAACTCCAGTACTATGGCAACCTGATGTGAATAACTGACCCATTTGAAAAGACCCTGATGCTGGGAAAGATTGAAGGCGAGAGAAGAAGGGGATGGCAGAGAATGAGATGGTTGGATGACATCACTGACTCAATGGACATGAGTTTGAGTAAACTCTGGGAGTTGGCAGTGGCCAGGGAGGCCTGGCATTCTGCAGTCCATGTGGTCGCAAAGAGTTGGAAATATTGAGCAACAGAACTGAACTGAATTGTATCTGTTGCTCTGTGATGACCTAGAAGGGTGGGAAGTTCAAAAGGGAGGGATATATCCTCGTTGATGCACAGCAGAAACCAATACAACATTGTAAAGCAAATGCCCTCCAATTAAAAATAAATTCAAGAAACAAATAAAAGCTCTAAGAAGGTGTCACCTCTTCTTCTGTATTTCTTCTTCTCATTTCTTTTGTGAATTTAAAAATTAGTGTGTTTGCAGGCAGATTGAGGAAACTCAAATCAGATATCTGGCCACTTATACTTGGTTAATATATTATAACAAGCATTCTATAGTTCCAGATTTTTTTAGCAGACTCTCAACTTCCAGCTGTCCGTACCAATAGAGAGCTGTATGTGAGCACCCGAGTTATCTGGTTCTGATTTCTCATTTACCTTAGTGATGGTTTAGTGCTCCTTTTAGATCGGCAGCTGAGGCAAAGCTATTAATAGCTAGCTGTCCTCCTAATCGGCTTGTGTTTTACTTTTGTTTCCTCATCTGTAAAATGAGAAAAGTTCCCCCAGAAATTCTAATATTTCTTCCAGTTCTAACATTCTTTATTTTACGTTCTGTCTATATTGAAGCATAGAATTGCTAATTCTTAAATGTTTTGATATTTACATACAATTTAAAACATAGACAATGTTGCCCTCATAGGACATGATTTCTATTTAAAGGTAGTTAAGATTTGGAACCCTTTTTCAGAATAGTCATTCCTATTTTTTTTTGGATAATCTAACAAAATGTTGCTACATTAAAATTTTCATATGAATGCATAATAACCTAAAATATTTTTAGAGCAGTTTTTTGTTTTGTTTATTTGTTCATTTCTTTGACCATGCCACGCGCCGTGTAGGATCTTAGTTACCTGACCAGGGATCAGATCTGCGGCCCCTGCAGTGAAAGCATGGAGTCTTAACCACTGGACTGAAAGGGAAGTCCCATCCTAAAATATTTTTATCAAGAAATATGTATATGAGAGAAGGGGAAAGGGAGATCAAAATGGGAAATAGGTGATGTAAGGCTGCTACTTAGAAATAACTTAATTTCCAAGCCCTGAGACTCAAATTAGAACCCTTTCTCATGGATCGTATCTATGGCACTTGGCAGAGGACAGAAAAGTGGGTGCTTGAGGATGGTATTTAATCTCTCTGTGTGTATCTCTGTCTCCCTCTCTGAATTCTCACATAATGCATTTTATGCAGTTACAAATAAAAGGCTCATTTCTGGGGAACTAGACATATATGGGGAATCTCTGAGAAGAAATGACAAGAAGTTAAGTTAAATGGTGCAGAAGAGAAAGTTGGGACAAAACGATATGTTTTTGGAGATGTATGGCATCGTCAAAAACATCACACTAGCGGTTTCCTGGTATCTGTGAAACTTGGACCAATTTAAGGTGCCATATTTGACAGATTATTGGAGAAGGAAATGGCAACCCACTCCAGTATTCTTGCCTGGAGAATCCCAGGGACAGAGGAGCCTAGTGGGCTGCCGTCTATGGGGTCGCACAGAGTTGGACACAACTGAAGCAACTTAGCAGCAGCAGCAGCAACATTTGATAGATTATGGCAGAACTGAAGAGAAACTGGAGTGTTTTTTTTTTTTTTTAAGCTTTATTGCTTTCTGAAAGATAAATTTCTTCTTTGAACATTATCTATGTCCTTCTATGAGATATATTACTATTCTCCCTGGCCAGTTGGGAGCCAATAACAGTTAATTTCTTTTTTTGGCTGCCTCATGATCTTACAATGAATTTTTTAGGTAACAGTCTTAAAACACAAGAGATGCAAGGATGATATAGAATCAGAGAATTTTGAAGTTGGAAAGGGTCCCTGAGGACAAAATTTCATGGCTGCTCTGTGACTTTGTTTCATTCCCTGTGCGTAATAAACCATCTAGTCCAAATGAGATGCAGAGACTGAGGTCTGTGTGGGAAGCAGGGCTACTGAGTTTTAGCTCTCATTTTTTGGCACAAATCACTTAACATTTTGTTAACTCTCAGTGAACCCCTGGTTGACCTTGAGCAAAACATTTAATCTTCAGTTTTGTTCATCAGAGACTAGAGTTGAATTAGAAAACTGCAAGAGCCTCTTTCAGTTGGGAACATTTTGTCCCTTCTTGATGCCACACCCAAAGCTAAGTGATGCGTATTTCCCTTTCAACTGCCCAATTCGGTTGCCCACTGCCCTAAGAAAACTTAATACACACAAAAAACAATATTCAAAGAAGCTAGGGGATTGCATTCATGTTACAAAAGCACTCTCTCCTTTAGAGGCATAAGTTTCCTTTAAATAGTTAACTACTAAATACATTTTTATTTTATGACAATTACATTTTTATACTTTTCAGTAATGCATGTTTGATGAAAAGTCAAATGTACCCTCCAATAATCAGCACCCTCAAGTTTATCATATCCCTCCCACTCTGACCTCATGTTTATAGCCCGAGCAATATCTTGCCATAACTTCCATATTATCCACAATTCCTCGTATACCCTCCATCCCCATTCTTTTCTCTAAGCCACATCCCTCAGCATCATTCTCTCTTGCACTAACTGATTCCTTTTCTCATTGTTCATCATCTTTTTCTCCCATTTCTCCTGCTTCAGCTGACTCTTATAGTTCACCCAGAGTTCACTCCTTATGCCTGGTTCAACTTTAACATCAAAACCAGCTCTGTTCCTTAAATCTGTGTTATGGTTATGAATGTTTTGAAAATCAAGAGGAGTTCCCTTCTCTATTCTAACACTAAAGCTCAACCCATTTCTTGCTTCTCTCTGAGTTTCACCTGATTAAATTAAACACATTCTGTGATCCATAAGTAATAGATATTTTTACATTAACACTGAGACAAGTCAAATTAGAAATTTTATGAACAAGAAAAAGAGAATTTCTGACTTGAATAAACTAAATTCTTTTGAGAAAGGTAGCATAAAACTCTAGGATGTTATTACTGATTTGTTGGTTAATAAGGAAGCAATGCTTTTCTTTTTTTTTCAGATTTTATTTTATTTTACTTTACAATACTGTATTGGTTTTGCCACACATCAACATGAATCTGCAATGGGTGTACACGTGTTCCCAATCCTGAACCCCCCTCCCTAATTTAGAAAGATGGTAACGATAACCCTGTATGCGAGACAGCAAAAGAGACACAGATGTATAGAAGAGTCTTTTGGACTCTGTGGGAGCAATGCTTTTCTTAATCAACATTTTTTTTTTAAAAGAAATACACAGCATTCTTCACTCACCTAGAGCAGGACATCCTGGAATGTGAAGTGAAGTGGGTCTTATGAAGCCTCACTATGAACAAAGCTAGTGGACGTGATGGAATTACAGTGGAGCTATTTCAAATCCTAAAAGATGATGCTGTGAAAGTGCTGGTCAATATGCCAGCAAATTTGGAAAACTCAGCAGTGGCCACAGGACTGGAAAAGGTCAGTATTCATTCCAATTCCCAAAGAAAGGCAATGCCAAAGAATGCTCAAACTACCACATAATTGCACTCATCTCACACCCTAGTAAAGTAATGCTCAAAATTCTCCAAGCCAGGCTTCAGCAATACGTGAACTGTGAACTTCCAGATGTTCAAGCTGGATTTTGAAAAGGCAGAGGAACCAGATATCAAATTGCTAACATCCACTGGATCATCAAAAAAGCAAGAGAGTTCCAGAAAAACATCTATTTCTGCTTTATTGACTATGCCAAAGCCTTTGACTGTGTGGATCACAATAAACTATGGAAAATTCTGAAAGAGATGGGACTACCAGACCACCTGACCTGCCTCTTGAGAAATCTGTATGCAGGTCAGGAAGCAACAGTTAGAACTGCACATGGAACAACAGACTGGTTCCAAAGAAGAAAAGGAGTATGACAAGGCTGTATATTGTCACCCTGCCTATTTAACTTCTATGCAGAGGACATCATGAGAAATGCTGGGGGTGGGGATGAAGCACAAGTTGGAATTAAGATGGCCGGGAGAAATATCAATAACCTCAGATATGCAGATGACACCACCCTTATGGCAGAAAGTGAATAAGAACTAAAGAGCCTCTTGACGAAAGTGAAAGAGGAGAGTGGAAAAGTTGGCTTAAAGCTCAACATTCAGAAAACTAAGATGATGGCATCTGGTCCCATCACTTCATGGCAAATAGATGGGGAAACAGTGGAAATAGTGGCTGATTTTATTTCTGGGGGCTCCAAAATCACTGCAGATGGTGACAGCAACCATGGAATTAAAAGACACTTGCTCCTTGGAAGGAAAGTTATGACCAACCTAGATAGCATATTCAAAAGCAGAGACATTACTTTGCCAACAAAGGTCCATCTAGTCAAGGCTATGGTTTTTCCAGTAGTCATGTGTAGATGTGAGAGTTGGTCTATAAAGAAAGCTGAGTGCTGAAGACCTAATGGTTTTGAACTGTAGTGTTGGAGAAGACTCTTGAGAGTCCCTTGGACTGCAAGGAGATCCAACTAGTCCATCCTAGAGGAGATCAGTCCTGAGTGTTCATTGGAAGGACTGATGTTGAAGCTGAAACTCCAATACTTTGGCCACCTGATGCAAAAAGCTAACTCATTGGAAAAGACCCTGATGATGGGAAAGATTGAAGGCAGGAGGAGAAGGGCATGGCAGAGAATGAGATGGTTGGATGGCATCACCAACTTGATGCACAAGAGTTTGAGTAAGTTCTGGGAGTTGGTGATGGACAGGGAGGCTTGGCTTGCTGCAGTCCATGGGGTCACAAAGAGTCAGACACGACAGAGCGACTGAACTAATTCTACATTTTACCATATAGATTAAGAATCTTGGGAATTTTTTCCTCTATGCTGTATGGGATTTAGCCTTTATATTCCTGTACCAGAGTGTCAGGCCACGTCTTAACAGAAATCACATTTTAAGAGAGGGAGTTGATCCAACACGGGAACAAGATGCATCACTTTTTCCATAAAAAGTGGACTTCTACTTCCAGAATTTATTTACATTGGAATAAGGCTGAAATCTGTGGTGTCATCCATGGTAGGACACTTTAGCATTTTCCTAAAGTTACTAAGCTTTAAAGCTTTTTATAAAATATTAATTTCAAACAGAAAAACTCATCTCCAGAGAGTTAAACTGACTTGCCTAAATTGACACAGCTAGCTGGTGACAGGAAAAAAAATGGGCTTTCAGATTTTTTGATGTAGTTTCAAAGTCACACAAACAGGGAAAACAGGAAAAATGAATACTCATTTTTCTATTTCAGTTCCTATCATTTTGGCCATGCTTACTGTTTTAGCTCAGCTCAGACTAAGCCTCAAATTCAATCTTGTTCATTTAAATTTTTTTTTCTGTTTCCATTTCTACAAGTTCAATTTTCAAAGGAAGTTTTAAGGTGCTCACTGATATATGTTCTATGATAACCTCAAGTTTTAAAGTTACATATTTTATTTTTAATTTACTCTATTGGTTTAACTACATTAAAGCTGAAATTAGCACTCATTTTTACTTCAGAATGACAGTTTTCCTGTTATTTTACTAAGTTCACATGTGGGTAGTATAATTATTCTATTTACTTTAGCACCTCTAAAAATCATTACAAATATGTTAAGTTTTAATTGTTCATGGAAATCAACTAATGTGTAAATAACTCAAAGTCTATTTTCATTTCTTAACAATTTGCATTCTATACTCCAGATATGCTTGTGCAGGAAGATATGAAGTCTGATTACTAACTGCTTAAATACATAAGGTAGTTTCAAGAGGCACAGAACAGATCTGCATTAGAAGGAGCCTGTTCAATGAGTATAGGCAGGCATACCTAAGAAGGCCAGTGTTCACTGGGGCTTATTCAAAGGCCCATAATGACAGCTGATGAAAAGGTGGCCTATTGATAGCTGGTGATTCGTTCTTTCCATCTGGGTCTCCCTATGACCCATGGCTATCATTTTGTTACCTACATATGTACATAAAAGTTAAATAAGAAGGTGATATGAGATTGCATTGATTCTCTCCAGTTACCTTCAGAATATAATTTCAGAATAGCCCCTAAGAGGTGAACTCTTTCAGGTAAACTTGATGATATCCTGAGGAGTAGTCAGTGTGAGACTCTGATGCCTCATACCAGCTTTCAAGCTTGGGATCGTAGAATTTAAAGTTGGAAGGGCCCTGGGCTGTCCTGGTGGTCGGGTGGTTAAGAGTCCACCTGTCAGTGCAGGAGACATGGGTTCAATCTCTGCGCCAGGAAGATCCTACATGCTGTGGAGCAATGAAGCCCATGTGCCACAGCTACTGAGCCCAAGAACCACAGCAAGAGAAGCCACCGCAATCAGAAGCTCACACACCTCGACCGGAGGAAACCCCTTCACAACAACACACACCCAGGGCAGCTGAAAATACATCAATGAACGAAAATTAAAGACGGCAGACCCCTAAAGATTCATCCAATCACTCCCACTCGTTGTCTACCTGAGAAAGCTAAGGCCCAGAGAGACTAAGTGACATATTCAGTGTCACACAGATGGTTAGTAACAAAAGTAAGAAAGGGAACCCAAGTGTCTGGGTTCCCAGACCAGTGCTTCTTCCCTCAATTCCACTCCGGGATTCCACACTGATTTCTGTCTCAGCTGTACCTTTTATGTACAAGCACACCTTGTACAACTCAAAGATACCTACGTTCTCATATGATAGCCTAGCAGATGTTGTAGAAACAGCAAGATAATGGTCAAAAGTTTAAAGAGGCAGCACCCTGACACAGAGCCAAGAATGGTAAGTTATGTTTCTGAAGTTCAGGATTCTTTCTATTCATCATTCACTATGATCAGGTTCTTCAGCCTTGCTGAGCTTCTGATTTCCTCAGTTATGAAACAGAAAGGTAAGGGGATGATCAGTGATCATCAGTGTAGCTGGAAGCAGCTGACACATAATGACATTCAATAATAATTATCCAATCTGGATTGATTTGAATAACTCAGGCACCCAAATAAATGGCAGCATAGGGCTCATGAAATCACTTTAGACATATTCTTTGGACAAATTGTACCAAGGTACCCATTTTGTCAAGAAATATTTGTTAAGTGCCAGTCAGGCACTGCGCTAGGTACGAGGGGTAAAATGGCAACATAAAGACATGGTCTCTATTCTCAAAATTTTATGGAGTAATGGAGGAGACAGTGACTCACTATGATGACAGAGTGGACCTTAATCTAGAGCAAGGGGATTTGAGAAGGCTCCCCAGAGGAAGCTACTTGTGAGCGGAGATCTGACGAAAAGAAGGAATTACCTAGATCAAAGTTAATGGGTGGAGTGTTCCAGGGAGAAAAAACATAACATGAAGATCTAGAGATGGAAAGTTTCATGCTCTGGAGGAAATGAAAGAAACTGAATGTGTTCTGGTGGGAGCGTGAGGTTTGCGTCTGCAGCAGAGGCGGGGGGGGGGGGCAGTGCCTCTAGATCCGATAGACCAATTTAATGTACTTAACTGAAAAATTTTCAGTACTAAATTGAAGCAATCACAGAAATGGCTTTCTTGATGAAGAAGCAAAAGCATTTTTTAAAAAACTTTGAGGGCTTTTTCCCCAGTGGCATGAACATACCTATGTATGCTCATTCCAATATTTAAAGAGCTCATTCTCTTTTGCCCAGAATCCATATAAATCATTATTCAAATAATAACCACCCCCACAAGGCCTACATCTTTAAAATAAATAACATAAGCAAATTTGGTTGATTTTACTCAAAATGATAGCAGTGACCACAGTCACAAGTGACTAAGGTTAAAAGAATATGGGATAAATGCATGCATTGCAAAATTATAGTTAAAATTTCCAGCATTTGATATAAGGAGAAAAGACAAGAACAACTAGGGTAAAAAACCAGAGTAAACAAGCATAAAGGAAATGTGAAAGTACACTCTAAGCTGTGAGCTTATTAAAATTGCCACACCCACCCTATTTACGGGATATGGGCAGCTCTGGAAAGCTACACCACCACTAACTTTGCTGGGTAAACCAAATCGGGGCCTCAGTGGAAAAAAGACTTACTTGGGTTTGCCAGAGTGATGCCATGACCAACTTTTCCTGAACCTCAGCCTAGAAACAGGCTCTCCCTATGCACTCAATGGCTGAGGTCCTGGGCAGAGGGCTGGTGAGTTGGGGTCCATCTCCTATGAATATGGGGGCCTGGAAGGGCACCAGGCTTTTATATCAGAAGCCCTCTTGTGAATAGGAGACTTGTACTGTTCAAGGGTACCCCAAATGCTGTGGGCTTTGTTTCTCTTGATAAAATACATGAGCTACTTTCTTGTCAGCTTTGCTTGAACATCTTTTACATACTTTAAGATCTACAAAGCAAATAGAAACAGTAATAATTCACATTTATTAAGTATTTTTCCTTCTAAAGGGCTTCCCTTGAGGCTCAGCTGGTAAAAGTCTGAAGCTTCAGAGTTTGAGCACAATGTTGTTTGGGGAAAGCAATACCCTTAAGCTGAAGATTTTATTTTATGGAATAAAAAGATTTATTGACCACAAGCAAGTGGTAGGTGGGTGGTAGCAGCTATAGCGGAAAGTTGAACATCAAGAGGCCCTCAGGTGGAAACAAGGATAACAACAACAACCAAGCCTTCAGGTTAGAGATGTGACAATTATCTAGGAGGTGGAAGTAGGGAAGGGCTTTTTGCAATTTCTGTTAAGTTCTAACTATTAGCGCTTAGTTGTTTAATTGCACACATTATACACAACTTTCTAAATATTTTGTATAAAACATAAGTTTATTGTCACTAAACTTGGAAAATACAGATAAACAACATGAGAAAAGATAATTCTGGCACTGAAATACAATCACAGTTAACATTCTGTATCTCTCTTTCCAGATTTCTGTTGCTCTAACTCTCTCACTTTCTCTTTAAGTGTAATGATACACATATGATCTCATTTTTTAATGTATTAATTTATATATTCAAATATATGTAAAAAATGTATCATATTGCACATGCCATTCAGAATATTTTTCTTCTTAACAATCATGTACATTACTTCCTGAAATATAAATTTGATAATGGTAGAGACTTTGCTTGTTCATGGTTCTGTCCTTAGCATCTAGAATAGTACCTTCATGTAGGCATCCAATAATACCTACTGACAGAATAAATAGTGCATGAATGTTGTTCCAGGGAAATCAAGTATAGCTATGTATGCATGTAGCGTATTAATATATAACATGCATAATTAAATACAGGTATTCAATGAACGTCCCAGCACCGTCATCTGTATGCACTAATCCTGCCTGCCCCAGGTCAAATGCTACCTCTGTCAAACCCACCTCAGCTTCCCCTGACTCTCTCCTTCCAGCTATTCCTCCTCTGGCTACCATGGCTTCTTTCTTTACCTTTCATTGGCACTTAACATTTTCTGTCTTGTTTTATAGTTATTTCAGTCTGTGTTTCTTCATCTGAACTCAGAGTAGTTTCAGTATAGCATCTAAGTCTAGTTTATTTTTGTAATAATAATAATAGCAAAGATAATTCTATGCATGTATTCATCATCTTATGCATCAGGGATTGCATGGCTACATGTGCCTTCTTATAATCACAGAAAGTAGGTGTATTAGTTTGCTATGAGGGCCATACACACAACCAGCTAACTTAAACAACAGAAATTTATTTTCTCACAGTTTTGGATGCTTCGAAGTCTAAGATCAAGGTGCTGGCAGTGCTGAATTCCTTTGGCCTACAGACGGCCACCCTCTTGCTGCTTCTTCACGTGGTCATTTCTATACATGCATGCACCCCTATGTCTCTTCCTCTGCTTAAAAGGACACCAGTCATACTGGATTAGGGCCCTCCCCAATGGCCTCATTTTATTTTATTTTATTTTATTTTAATTTATTTAAAATTTTTATTTTTACTTTATTTTACTTTACAGTACTGTATTGGATTTGGCATACATTGACATGAATCCACCATGGGTATACATGCACTCCCAAACATGAACCCCCCTCCCACCTCCCACCCCACATCATCCCTCCGGATCATCCCCATGCACCAGCCCCAAGCAACATAATTATCACTTTAAAGACCTTATCTCAGAACTTCCCTGGTGGCCCAGTGGCTATGACTCCATACTCCCAGTGCAGGGCGCCTGGGTTTGATCCCTGGCCAGGGAGCTAGATTCCACATGCTGCAACTAAGAGTTTGCATGCCACAACTGAAGATTCTGCATGCCACAACTAAGACCCAGCCCATACGCATTTGATCAGTCATTTCTGACTCTTTGCGATCCCATGGGCTGTAGCCCACCAGGCTCCTCTGTCCATGGGATTCTCCAGGCAAGAATACTGGAGTGGCTTGCCATTTCCTTCTCCAGGGGATCTTCCAGTCCAGGGATTGAACCCAGGTCTCTTGCATTGCAGGCGGATTCTTTATCATCTGAGCCACCAGGGAAGATTAATATCTGGCACTGCCAAATAAATTAATGTTTCTTTATTATTATTTTTTATTTGTTTCTCATTAGGATCAAGTTTATTTTTATTTTATGTACATCATATAACTGGAATTAATAGGACAAAGAGAAGGATTAATTATTGGTATAAAACTAGAGTACATCTAAATTATACGCTCTTTATGGAAGTTAGTGATAAAAATGCACACTTTAATCTTTTTGTTACTTAGTACTTCTGTATGATATCTGTATTTGTAATATTTTATAGATTAGGGATTTTCTTTTTTTTCTTTTTTCTTTCATTTTTACTTTATTTTGCTTTACAATACTGTATAGGTTTTGGCATATATTGACATGAATCCGCCACGGGTGTACATGAGCTCCCAAATATGAACCCTCCTCCCACCTCCCACCCCACATCATCTCTCTGGATCATCCCCGTGCACCAGCCCCAAACATCCTGCATCCTGCATCGAACATAGACAGGCGATTCATTTCTTACATGATAGTATACATGTTTCAATGTCATTCTCCCAAATCATCCCACTCTCGCCCTCTCCCTCAGAGTCCAAAAGTCTGTTCTATATATCTGTGTTTCTTTTGCTGTCTCGCATACAGGGTCATCATTACCATCTTTCTAAATTCCATATATATGTGTCAGTATACTGTATTGGTATTTTTCTTTCTGGCTTACTTCACTCTGTATAATCAGCTCCAGTTTCATCCATCTCATTAGAACTGATTCAAATGTATTCTTTTTAATGGCTGAGTAATACTCCATTGTGTATATGTACCACAGCTTTCTTATCCATTCATCTGCTGATGGACATCTAGGTTGTTTCCATGTCCTGGCTATTATAAACAGTGCTGCGATGAACATTGGGGTACACGTGTCTCTTTCTATTCTGGTTTCCTCGGTGTGTATGCCCAGCAGTGGGATTGCTGGGTCATAAGGCAGTTCTATTTGCAATTTCTTAAGGAATCTCCACACTGTTCTCCATAGTGGCTG
>SJYX01005122.1:55357-75306 GCA_006410675.1 Oreotragus oreotragus
GAAGGCTGTCTTTTCACCTTGCTTATAGTTTCCTTTGTTGTGCAGAAGCTTTTAATTTTAATTAGATCCCATTTGTTTATATTTGCTTTTATTTCCAGTATTCTGGGAGGTGGATCATAGAGGATCCTGCTGTGATTTATGTCGGAGAGTGTTTTGCCTATGTTCTCCTCTAGGAGTTTTATAGTTTCTGGTCTTACATTTAGATCTTTAATCCATTTTGAGTTTATTTTTGTGTGTGGTGTTAGAAAGTGATCTAGTTTCATTCTTTTACAAGTGGTTGACCAGTTTCTTTAAAAGACTTTAGTTTGGTACTTAACATATGACTCTGAATAATAATTCTACCTATAACAGACTATTATGATTTTTCATATTTTATAGATGAGTTATCTGAGTTTCAAAAAGACAAAATGACTTGCCTGAGATAGAAATGAGCCTTTCACTCGAGCCCATCTCTCCAGAATCTGTTCTCTGGAACCGCTGTTCCCCTCACCCTTACCTCTCACCTCCTACTCCCAGATCATTTGCAGTAGTGCCTGTGTACATGGTAGCTGGTCAAAGAGTTCATGTTGAGTAAGTAAATGAAACACGGAATGTGAGTTGGCTAATGATGAAAGAATAGGCCCTGAGATTGAGGTGTCCAAGTGGTTTATCTGAGGGCTGGGAGGGAATTGAAAGCATAGATTTAGGGAAATGGTTCAAAGTGGCCCATCTAATATTCTCCTCTTCAGTAGTCAGAAGACATGACAATGAACCTTTCTCCAGAAAAAATAATTCAGGCAATTTAGAAAGGAGATTCCAGCCCAGCAAAACCAAGAACTTGACAGTAACAACTGTGTGTCTTCAGAAGGGCTAAGATATTGTTTGGTGTAAAAAGCAGATGAATAAAAAAATCCGAGACCTAGATTTAGGTGAATACAAAAGATGAAAGTTAAACCGGCAAATAATGGGAAACAGATCATTGGGATATTGCCTAAAAGAAGGGAAGTACAGGTAAAATTCTAGAATCTTGACACAGTGAACAGAAAAGCGCCACTCTATCAGAAAGTCTACCTTCACAATAAACAATAGATTTAAAAAGTAACAGTGTTCTCTCCAGCTTTCTCAGCTTCCAAACTGTAGCAGACACTTTCAAGTGCCCCACCCTTACCCACCTGGTCCTTAACCAGTCATCCTGACTTCCAGATGCCAGCCCCTGAGTACCTCTGCCAGTCTTCTTCAGCCCCTGGAGCCTGCTCTGTTAATATGGGTGAAGAACAAGAAGTGCCAGAGAATTAAAAGGAGCAGCCCTCAACTAGTTACTAGAAGGAGTTGGTGGACAAATGCCCCAAATCTCTTGGCCCTTTGGTAGAATAACGTGTAGATACAGAGTCTATACTACCTCCCAGAGGTCCCCAAAGCCTCAGGTGTCCCTAGAAAAAATCACTTTAGAACACATTATTTATCCACTCCCTTACCTTCTTTGCTTTAATTTCTCACTTCACCATGAATGTTTCCTGGGATCGCTTTCCAAATAAATTACTTGCTCTTAAATCTTTGTCTCAGAGACCTGTTTCTGGAAGTAGAGGAAGGAAGTAGGGCATGTTTGGGGGGCATAGCATGTACATAGATTCCTAATTCAGCTGCCCCTTACATTATAGCTTTCTCCTCTATGACATCTCCCCTTGTGGGAAAGTTAGCAGAAGGTGGCAGTTAAGGAACCAGTCTTGAAAGATCCCCTCCTAGAAAAATTTCCTCATGTTTTAAAAGATGAAACAAAAATTAAATGTGCCCTATATTCCAGGGTCCCAGATTTAACACAGATTTTCCAAAGTGATTTTTAAATATGTATTGTAGTTCTACCACTAAAGAATATATCTATCCAAAAAGTTCCATGGATATATATTTGAGAAATGCTGAGTTAAAGTCAATCGGGATTTTTAAAGCAGAAATTCTTCTAACATTTTTATGGTAAGGGATACTCAAAATACCCAAGAAGGGGACAGTGTGTGGACCATCTCCCAGTTTACTTCCCTAAGAGCATCTTTTGGGGCACGTGGCTCACAGAACATGTAGAGGGAAACACTGCCTATTTCTAAAGTAATCCTTAGGAAGCCCTTCTACAGTCAAGTCTTGGTCTCCTTATTTAGCACCATCTCCTGTCACTCTTTTTGTCTGCCCCCATCTGCTGCCCAGACTTCAACACAAAGGTGTTTCTCAGAATCTTCTAAACATATCAGGCCTGTTCATGACTCTGGGTTTTTTGTGCATGCTACTCCTCAGCCTGGAAAGGCATCATTCACTTTCCCACCGGGTGAATTCCTCAGTTGATCTTTCCAGACATGCCCAGAAACTACTTCCTGTGGACAAGCTCCTCTGGCAACCTACATCTTAGTTAGTTTTCTGTTCCCAGCATTTTCAAGGGGCCTAGAACCCTCATGGCAGAGACTTGTATGAATGAATGCAAGAAACATATGAGTGAAGTGAGGTATAAGGCAGTTAAATGATGCTGGACAAGTCATACTTCTTTGAGTCCAAAGCCAGAAATAGAAAGAGGGCTTCTCACTCATAGCCTGGGCTCATCCCACTACTTCTGTCCATATTCCAGAGATCAGTGATATTCTTCAGGGAATTTTAAAACTGTGATAAAATATACATAGTGTAAATTTTACCTTCTCAGCCATTTTCTACTGTATAGTTCAATAGTGTTAAGTACATTCACATTGCTGGGCAATAAGTCTCCAGGTCTCTCTCTCTTCATCTTTAAAAACTGAAATTATATACTCATTAAACAATAACTCCCCATTCACCCCTCCCCTAGCCCTTGCACCCACCATTCTACTTTCTATCTCTATGAATGTAACTACTCTAGGACCTTATATAAATGGAATCCTACTGTATTTGTCTTTTTGTGATTAGCTTTATTAGCATAATGTCCTCTAGTCTCGTCTATTGTAGCATGTGACAGATTTCTTTCCTTTTTAAAGCTAACATTCCATTGTATGTATATATCATGTCCTGTTTATCCATTCCTTTGTGATGCTTGCTTTGGTGGCTTCTCCCTTTCTGATATTGTGAATAATACTGTTATGAACATGAGTATATAGATATCTCTTTCGGACTCTGCTTTCAATTATTTGGGTATATCTAATGCATCTTCTTTGACTCACATTTAAGTTTAACATTTTCTTTTATGGTAAGAAAGGTACTGAATAATGATCTCAACCTTTCTCTTGTCAGCTATCACCAGAAGCATGAAACCAGCAATTTGATAAAAAAAAAACAACAACTGTGTCAATTAGAACACTTTGATTAGCTGTAAAAGAAACCAATTTCCACTAGTCTAAGCCAACATGACATCTGGTCCTATCATTTTATGGGAAATAGATGGGGAAACAGTGTCAGACTTTATTTTTTTTGGGCTCCCAAATCACTGCAGATGGTGATTGCAGCCATGAAATTAAAAGATGCTTACTTCTTGGAAGAAAAGTTATGACCAACCTAGATAGTATATTCAAAAGCAGAGACATTACTTTGCCGACTAAGGTCTGTCTAGTCAAGGCTATGGTTTTTCCAGTGGTCATGTATGGATGTGAGAGTTGGACTGTGAAGAAAGCTGGGTGCCGAAGAATTGATGCTTTTGAACTGTGGTGTTGGAGAAGACTCTTGAGAGTCCCTTGGGCTGCAAGGAGATCCAACCAGTCCATTCTAAAGGAGATCAGTCCTGGGTGTTCTTTGGAAGGACTGATGCTAAAGCTGAAACTCCAGTACTTTGGCCACCTCATACAAAGAGTTGACTCATTGGAAAAGACTCTGATGCTGGGAGGGATTGGGGGCAGGAGGAGAAGGGGATGACAGAGGATGAGATGGCTGGATGGTATCACCAACTTGATGGATGGGAGTCCGAGTGAACTCCAGGAGTTGGTTATGGACAGGGAGGCCTGGCATGCTGCGATTCATGGGGTTGCAAAGAGTTGGACATGACTGAGCAACTGAACTGAACAGAACTGAAGCCAATGAGGAGATTTATTGGAAAGGTGTGAGGATATCTGAGTTACCCAATGAAGAGTCAACCTCACACAAGAAAAGGCAGTACTAGGCTGCAGGAACTAGGAGGACCAGACCTCCAAGTTGCCCTCGGGACTCTCCATCTCGGTCTCCTCTCTCCTCTTCCTGCATGCCTGCTCTAATTTTTTTTTCCCTGTCATTAAGCTCTGGTTCCACCTGGAAGAAAAATGGAATCTGAATCCCCTTGTAACCAAAAATGAGGTCTGGTTGCTCTCTGTCCAAAGCTGATGAAGAGGCAAGATTGGTGGAAAGGAGGAGGGATGTGTTGAGGGTGGGATCCTGTCCAAAGGCTGACTCCCCCTACCTCCCATCCCCAACATTAGGAAGCAAGAGCTTTTATAGATAGAGGGAGGCAGCTGCATGGGGCTACATGCAGAAACAGCACAGTCAACTCTGTTATCTTGAAATTGGTCATCGGTGGTCTGACCATTGTCATCTTAATTGTATGTTTTACAAGTAACTGTAAATCTACAGCTAATCTTCAGTTCCATGGTCAGTTTGTTCTTATTTCTCTGAGGTCAGTTCTTGAAATTTTGACAGCTGATGTCATGGCTGCAGCTTGGTCATCACGCAGCTAACTTCTCCACCTGGTGGGGATTTCAGTGTCTATAAGACAGCTCACAGGACATGGCTCAGAATGGTATCTATAGCCCTTGAGGAGGCACTGAAAGGTCCTTGACTTTGCTTAATGACTAAACTATTATTATTTGGTCTCCTTTGACTGTTTTCCTTTATTTCTGCATTTTCTCACCTCTCCGATTAAACTTATTCTTTGGCTAAAGTTTCTCCGCAGATGAAAGACAGGCTGAGGACATGGAAGGGAAGGACCATGGAGTTCTGCTCTGTTTCACTCTTGCTTTCACATTCATGGCTTTTGTCCCTGTAAAGACACTGGCTCAATTCAGTCTTAAACTCAGCATCCCAAATCCAATACCCTAAAATCTCAGTCCCAGATCCAGTATCCCAGGGAAGACTGTTTTTGTTGAGCCCCAGCCTCTGATAAAGTATGGCTAGGAAAGCATAGTCAAGTTGTATAAAATGGCTGCTCTCAGTGCAACGATGTGAATATATACATTGACGAAGAGCAGACAGTTACCAAAATATCCAGAAGGTCCAGAATGACAATATGTCTGCTAACATCTTAGTATACAGAGCTGAGAGTGAAAGCAATGGAATGAGAAAATATTCAACCACACCTACCCTTGACAAATGAAGTCTCTCATGGAGCCAAGGGGACGGTACTGTTTAGGCAGCCATGAGCTCCAGAGTGGAAAAACACTTTAAT
The DNA here is from genome assembly GCA_006410675.1 of Oreotragus oreotragus. Lineage (NCBI taxonomy): Eukaryota > Metazoa > Chordata > Mammalia > Artiodactyla > Bovidae > Oreotragus > Oreotragus oreotragus. The sequence continues at coordinate 60,687 of SJYX01005122.1, forward strand.
CAAAATTCTGCTTCAGCAACCAAATGAATCCACAGATAATGAGGCAGGAAAAATGCCTGCAAGCCCTGAGAACTCTTTACATAAGTATTTGTGTCACAGGGCAATTCTAACAAGAGACTCATGAGAGGAAAAGAAAAAAAAATTTTTTTTTCCTATGGTATCAAACAAGTCCAGAGGCCAAGATTAAAAGGAAATAATAACACCAGAGAGATCCTGGACTATAACATTTCCAGGAGAGAAAGCCCAAGTTCAGGTACCTCCAAGGCATCTTATTTGATAATTAGATGGAGAAATGCAGTTGGCTCTAGGAAGCAGAAAGAAGAGTACAAAACTATGACTAAGAATCAAAGCTAAAGCTCACATCCCCTGTGGCCTGTCTCTGGGAAAATGTTTCTCCTGTTTGTTCATTGATTCTGAATGTTAAGTTAGTCTTTCCAGCAGTGGTTCCAGAGTGCTGGAGCAATGCAACTCAGACAGAAAATGAAAAATGAGGGCTTCAAAGTTCAGAGAATAATAGAAAATTAAATCTTAACTGAGCTGCCGTAAATATCACAGCCGGCAAACGGAGCACATCAGCAAACTCTAAGGGCAGTGAGGATAATAAATTTCTCCCCTCCACACAAAAATTACCAGTGGTACATAATAGGGTATTCTAGGTTTGGGGGTAAGGAGGTAGTAATGAGGAGAGAGAAAGGAAGGAAAACAAGGGAGATTTGTAAATTAAAAGAGCTCTTTAGTAAAGAGCTCCTTTTCTCAGCCAAAGTCAACAACCCAGCTTAAATGGCCCTCATCAGCTGCTGACCCCCACAGCCCATTAGCTCTTTCATAGCACTCATCATTTTAGGGCATCTGTTTGTGCACATGTCATAGCTCCATAGCAAGACCGTAAACCCCTGGAAGTCAAAAGAGAGGGCTTGTCTCCTTTGTTCATCTTTGTATGCCCCACAGCATCCAGAGAACTGATATTTATTCACTGCCTCCAACATGCCGTGTGCTGGATGATACCTTATGGCACGGTATCCCCCTGGGGCCTGCCAAGCACCCTGCAAGGGAAGGAGGGCTAGCACATATGGCTGAAGAAGAGACTGAAGCTCAGAGCAGTAACCTGCCTAAATCCACACCACGATGGAGCTGAGACTGGAGCTCAGCTCAGTTCAGTTCAGTCACTCAGTCATGTCCCACTCTTTGCGACCCCATGAATCACAGCACGCCAGGCCTCCCTGTCCATCACCAACTCCTGGAGTTCACCCAAACTCACGTCCGTCAAGTCGGTGATGACATCCAGCCATCTCATCCTCTGTTATCCCCTTCTCCTCCTGCCCCCAATCCCTCCCAGCATCAGAGTCTTTTCCAGTGAGTCAACTCTTCACATGAGGTGGCCAAAGTACTGGAGTTTCAGCTTTAGCATCAGTCCTTCCAAAGAACACCCAGGACTGATCTCCTTTAGAATGGACTGGTTGGATCTCCTTGCAGCCCAAGGGACTCTCAAGAGTCTTCTCCAACACCACAGTTCAAAAGCATCAATTCTTCGGCACTCAGCTTTCTTCGCAGTCCAACTCTCACATCTATACATGACCACTGGAAAAACCATAGCCTTGACTAGACAGACCTTAGTTGGCAAAGTAATGTTTCTGCTTTTGAATATGCTATCTAGGTTGGTCATAACTTTGCTGCCAAGGAGTAAGCACTCAGATCTACCTAATTCCAAAGCCTAAAATTTTTCCTCCTTGCTACATTGCTACTTAGCAAATAGCCATCATATTTTTTCTAATAATCTTACAGATGACAGGACAATAGCTAATACCAAAGACTTTCTCTAAACCAGGTCCTGGGGTAGATGCTTTCCATGAATTGTCACATTTAATCCTTACCACAACCCAAGGGTTTTGTAGTATTGTTGTTCCTGTTTAATAAATGAGAAAACTGAGGCACAGAGAGGTTAATAAAATCATCTAAATCTTATAGTGTGTGCTTTCAATCATTGTCCTACATTGATTTCAAAATAAAAATAAATAAATAAACACACATACACAAACCAGCCAGCATGTTTGGAGTAATTACTGGGCATCGGATTTTGTGAATTTTCTAACTTAGTCCTCATTACAGTCCTTGAGGCAAAGCAGTTATTCAGTAAATTGGGGAATGAAGAACAACTGAGGATAAAAACAGAGCCACAACTATCACTAGTTGTTAAGGCAGAAAAATCCAGAAACTCATCTGTGTTTTCATTGGCAAACCACAGGTCCCAAGCTATGAAGTGTCAGCGAATGAGTATGAGAAGCATAAGAACAATTCAGACAGTAGAAAGGATTTTAGTTTGAAAAATGAGTGCTGTATAAGATCAATAACAACCTACCCAGTATGAACAGGCCTCTGTTATTACTGTAGCATCTTAAATGAACTGTGCCAGAAAATCAGCATTTACAAAAAAGACAAACAGAAGCCTTCAACTTGTCTTGATTATATTTCAGAAATTCAGCCTTCCCAAGCTGATAACAAATCTGTGGGGTACACCAAGAAGAATTAGATTATTCTGTAGTTGCCTAGGAAGTGTAGAAAGCACTGGACAAAAAATAAAAATGCTGGGGGTTCTACTTCTGGCCCTCCCAGCTTTCATCATTTGCACTATCCACCAATGCTTCTGTACCACCCTTGAGTTAGGAATGGCCACATGTCTTGCTTTGGTCAATGAAATATGAACAGCAATGATGTGTTCCTTTCAGAGGGAAGCTTTAGAATCAGTGCATTGTTCACAGTGCTCTGTCTTCCTCTGCCATGATGACACATGATGTTCTAGATGACATCCGTCTAGATGTATTCCAAAGTAAAAATTATATGGAGCAGAGTACCTAGTTCACTTACAGTAGGAACATAGCTTGGATGAGAAATAAATGTGTTGTTTTAAGACATGGACATTTTGTTGTTTGTTACTTAGCCCAACCTGATTGACACACCAACTAATGATGCATGTGACCTTAGGCTGGCTAGTCATTTACTGCACTTTACTGACTGTGTATCAGCTTCATTTGGGCAAACCTAAGGAATGAGCCTAGGATAGGGAGGTTTAACATGGGGAGCCAATGAGTGGGCTTCAGGATGATAATGAACTCTTAAATCATAGGTAATATTCTCTGTGTGTGTGTGTGTGTGTGAGAGAGAGAGAGAGAATTTGCAATTTTAAGGGAAGAGGGTTCATAGATTTTCAAATTTTAAGAGGGTTTGTGTTACTCAAAATGAGGTTAAGAATCTGGATAATCTCTAAGGCCATTTCCAACTCTAATGTGTTTTGTAGCATCTAGAGTAGAAAAAAATACCTAATTAGGCTCCTCTCTGATCTGGTATTTCAGGACTTGCCTTGAGTCAGATTTTATTAAGGTTGTTTTCAAATAATTAAGTTTAAGAGTTCTGCTTAATAGGATTGCAAATATTGAAATCTCAGGAGGTATTCCTTAGTGAAAAGAGGGAATAGTTCAAATTCTTTTAAACTAAAGAAGGAAACATTCTTCATAAACTGAAAATAAGGTCCCAGATCATATGTGGTGGGTGCAGAGGGGGACTTACTTCTGGTGGAAAGAAAAAAGGGTTTTTCTTCCAAAAATACATCCTGAAATATGAGTTAAGGCCTGAAAGTCCAGTGTAATACTTTAGCTAAAGAAAATGAGCTCTCTTAAATATGAAGATGGTTGAATATACAAGGTTAGAGGAGAGTCTGAGACTTGTAGACAGATAACCTGATTTCAACACTGTTGGGCCACAGTTTTTCATCTACATAATAGGGATAGTAATACTCAGCTGGAACAGGAAGAGTCCCAGCAGCAAAGAGATAACACACTGAAACAGGGTGAATGAGGAGGTTATATGAGGGACTGATTACAAAGCTGAGTTAGGGGTTCAGAGAAACCAACAAGACATACTGAAGTACTGGGGGAAGGGACAGAGCAGGCGGCCCTTATCACTCCTAGGTCTGAAGGGACAAGGAGAAAGGACAATTATCATGAGAGGAGAGAGTTATAGCTATAATTAGAGGGAAGGGCTACAAAGCAGGAGCTGGGCCTTTCAAGAGAAACATAGATGGTATTAATCCCTGGTCCAGCATGGAAGGAGCCAGAGGAAAACGTTCCTTTGTCTTCTCCTCTTGCACATTTCTATCCTTCTGGAGTCTCCCATTTGCCAAACCCAAGGATAAAGAAAAACACATGGGCAAGGGAGTCTGTAATATAGTCCACAGAAAGTCCATCTCCTGGGGACAGACAGGACAGAGAAAGTTAGAGAGAGGATATGAAGGGGAAAATGATCATTCCAGCTCTTGGGGTCATTGTAAAGATTCAAAGAGATAACATTTAGAAGCATAGGAAGCATTATATAATAACATGAGCTATTGTTCACGCTTTTCATGAATGAATACTTCACACCCTTTGCTAAAAGCAGATTCTGCTAAGGCTGTGTAGGGAGATAGTCCTTGGCTCTGAGAATGTAGGCGAGGGGACAGGGACAGACATCCAAGCCTCAGAGTGCGGCCACTTTGCTCAGGGAGGTGGGTTGGAGGTTGAAGAGCTGTTTCTGGGTGCTTTGACTCAGGAAGAACCGGAATATTGCACTGCAGGAATGGAACTGCTGAGACTTGTCCGCCATTCCCCAGGACACTGTTTATGGTAGCCAAGACGCCAGCCATCCTGTGACTCTTCCTGCTGCAAGCCCTATTAGCTCCTGTTTTCCGGTTGCTTAGAAGATATACCTTTCTAAGCAACAAGACCTAGAATCGAAAAAGCTTCTTGTTTACACATCAGGAGATGTATTTCCAGATACGTGCATAGATGCCAAAATACTGACTTCTTGCTCAAAATGTGGTTCTGCAATGTTTGGGCTGTGTGAGACTCAGTAGCAGTTTTCAGATGAGATTACTCTGAAACGTGTTCCCTCACTAACAGGCACACACATGTACTTAGCTCAGGAGTGATATGCCAAACATGGACAGGTTTTGGTGGATTATTCTTTCACAGTACTTGGTAAAGGCAGCTTCCTCCAAAGACTGTGGGGCAACAGCATCAGGAGATCGTGCCTTTTCTACTGAGAGTCCTAACCTGAGGAGAGACAGTCAGCCTTTTGATCGACTCAGTTTCCCTTCTTCCTTCTTGAAGAAAACGCCCCTGCTTCATTGCATGGGGTCTGGGTGAGACTGTGAACATGTGACCTAAACTGGACAAGTCAGGATTTTTTCCCCAAGGATGTTCCCAAGTTTGGGAAAATCATTGAAACTTATCAACTCATTGGTGGAACCCCCAAAAGCCTGCTCAGTCATTTCTGCCTCCTGTAGATCTCAAATAAGCCTAGACTCTCTTCTGTGGGGGAGTCCCTGGTGGCTCAGTGGTAAAGCAGGAGATGTGGGTTCGATCCCTGGGTCAGCAAGATCTCCTGGAGAAGGAAATGGCAACCCATTCCAGTACTCTTGCCTGGGAAATCCCATGGACAGAGGAGCCTGTCAGGCTACAGTGCACGATGTTTCAAGAGTTGGACACGATTTAGCAGCTGAACCACCACTGCCGCCCTGCTGTGCTTGCTCAGTATTTCTTCTCATCCTCTGACATACTCTGCATCCTTCTAATTCGTTATTCTCTGGTTTTCAGCAGTTACTTAGGCCAGACACACAGGGATGGTCCAAGTGTGAGGACTGACAAGAATCATAACTTGGATGAGGTGCAGTTGATTCCCAAACCAGCCAATAAGCAAATTATAGACACAGGAGAGGATACATATGAGTGAGTGGGTCCTAGCTCTTCATAGAGGTATGTCTGAGGTTCAGAGGAAAAGGCATCCCACGTAAAGTAAAACCTCTGCCTTTTATACTTTTAGGCTGAAGTAAGGACCAAGCTTGCATTCAAGAGTCTAACAATGACCTCAAAAAGAATGACATAATGCCATTGGCAGCAACATGGACAGACCTAAAGATTATCACACTAAATCAGAAAGACAAATACCATACATCACTTATATGTGGAACCTAAAATATGACACACATGAACTTACCTATGAAACAAATAGACTCAAAGATGTAGAGAACAAACTGGTTGACAAAGGGGAGAAGTGAGTGGGGAAGAGATGGATTGGGAATTTGGGATTAGAAGATGCAAACTACTTTGTAGAGAATGGATGAACAACAAGGTCCTACTGTGTAGCACAGGGAACTACAATATATTCAATAGCCTGTGATAAACCATAATAGGAAAAAATACAAAAAAGAATGTGTGTGTGTGTATGTATGTATGCTCAGTTGCTCAGTCATGTCTGACTCTTTGGGACTCCATGACCTATAGCCCACCATGCTCCTTTGTCCGTGGAATTTTCCAGGCAAGAATACTGGAGTGGGTTGCCATTTTCTACTCCATAGGATCTTTCCAACCCATGGATCTAATCCATGTCTCTTGTGTCACCTGCATTGGCAGGTGAATTCTTTTCCACTGCATCACCTGGGAAGCCATACATACACATATACATGTATGTATAGCTCAATCACTTTCCTATACAGGAGAAATTAACACAACATTGTAAGTCAACTATATGCCAGTAAAAGAAATTTTAAAAAATTAAAAGAGTCTAACTATGGCCACATAGTAAAAACTTTGTCATTCTAAAGTGTTATATTTCCTATGAGCTTCCACTAAGCTAACAATAGGCCTGGTTATGCTGTTATCACTGTTGGTCAAAGCCCATCTATATTCCAATGGCCAAACATCTTTGCAGGCAGGGCTGATAATATACAACTCCTCCATAATCTGAGTCCAACTTCCCTTCTGTCTTATAACTCACTGTTTCCTTTCACCTACTCTATAGAATTATTATGGGGAAAATACATTTATGAACATTATCAGTAATTCTCATAACATATCTGCAAGGTAAGAATTATTTAACCATTTTATAGATAAAGGAATGAAAGCTCAGATAAGAGATCTAAGTTCTTACACTGCAGGAATTCAAACTCAGATCTTTTTACCTTCAAAATACACACTCCTGCTTTATCCTATCCTGCCCAGTTTTTGATCCCAGTTCTGATTCTAATTATTTCATTCCCTTGAACAAGCACTTCTCCAGGCTTTGTTGTGAGGAAGCTCATCACCACATCTCTCTACAAAATTGCTGGGACAGGATGGAGAGGAAACAGATGAGAGTATAGGGTGATGTGACCAAGGGATTTCTGATTATGAAACTATATAGCTGTTTCTATTATTTTTGCATTTTTCAATGGCTACTTCTTTAAAAAAATATGAGACACAAATATTCTATCTTTGATTTGGAATTAGAAATTCTCCTACCCACTGTAAGAAAATGAAAAGCCCCAGAGGAAAATGTTTCAGGCTATTTTATTTCTCACTGCATGTATTGCTTTCCAAGGCTTAGACGTTCTCAGTGGCAGTTTCTCTTTTCAAATTACCCCTCAAGGGACTTCCCTGGTGGTCCAGTGGCTAAGACTCCTTATTCCCAGTGCAGGGGCCTGGTTTCAATTCCTGGTCAGGGAACTAGACCCTGCATGCTGCACCTAAAAAGATTCCACATGCCACAGCTAAAGATCCCACAAGCTGCAACAAAGACTGCAGACCCTGTGTGCTGCAACTAAGTTCTGGGACAGCCAAAAAAATATTTAAAAAGAAAATAAACCCCAAATATCTCCTATACTGACAGTAAGTTGCTGGGATCAAAATCATCATTGTCCTAGGATATTTAATGCTAGTTTAACCACTCATCTTAAGCCCTAAAGGAGCCAGAAACTTAGACTAAAGGGTTCTTTTCATCCTGTTTCCTGAATCCCAAGTGTGTTCAGGTGGTCAGCACCAAGCAGGAGAAAAAAGGGAGCTTCTGTGATCCAGGAATCAGGCTGCATCTGAGAACTTGTCCGTTCTAGAACAAATTCTTAAATCAAGCAACCCTGCAGCAGAAGCCTTTCCCCCAACTCCAAAGTACTGGTTTTCATCTCAGACAAAGGAAATAATTGGATTTCTGCACAGAGTTCTGTGATATACTGCTGCCAGCTGCATGGCCGTAAAACCATTAATTCCTTGCAGAGCATTTTATCGCTGCAAGAGGAAGAAGAGGGAGAAACACTTAGCCCAAGTGAAAAGGGAAAATTTTCTAAGTGGCACAATGTGAATTCCATTAACACAGAATCCATCTCAACTGGACTGAAGTTCTGGTCAACATTTGAGAATAAGAGCCAGAGAAATTGGAACAGAACAGAGTTCTACCTTCAAGAGCAGCCATGTCCGTCATGCAGCAGTTCCTGGCAAAGAGTGTAGAATTCCAGTTCAAGCCGTGTCTTTCTCTCCTTCTAACTCTAGGCTTTGACATCCGTTTCCAACACATCATCACCCACCAAGTGAGACAAGTGAGAAACAAGCCAGTCTCCCCACTTCCTCTGCCTAGGTTTGCTTTCAACTCAATGGGGCTTAAAATGTTCATGAGACGCTCCCGGGTCATATATTTGTGAATCAAATAGACTCCAGAAAAGGTTGCTTAGTTGCTAAGTTATGTCCAACTCTTCTGTGACCCCGTGGACTGTAGCCCACCAGGCTCCTCTCTTCATGGGATTTCCCAGGCAAGAATACTGGAGGGGGTTGCCATTTCTGTCTCCACGGGATCTTCTCGACCCAGGAATTGAACACTCATCTCCTGCTTGACAGGCAGATTGTTTAACACTGAGCCATCTGGGAAGCCCCCAGAGAAAAAGCAGGGGCTGAAGAAACACAAAGGCATATATGCAACACAGCCTTCTCCCCAGGAAGCCTCCAGAAGAGCACACTGAATTAGTTATTTAAAAGGTTTATAGGGAAGTGGAAAACACAGATTGATAAACAGTGGAACACTGAATACACCCTCACTGAGGGAACAATGTAACAAGGACCCTCACCAGGCATCTCATTGCAGTTATCTGTAATATTCTTATCTATGCAAATAAGGTTCAACAAAAATTAACTCTGCATTCTGCTTAATTTTTTAAGACTCAGTCATATTTCAGGCTGATGAGAAAACTTTCAAGGGTGTGACTAGTTATGGGTATCACTCCAAATTTTTTTTTTTTTTTTAGTCTCCCCAGTGTTACCTATGCAATAAAAATTAGAGGTCATGGAAGGCAGTACTTCTCTCTCTAATGGTACCAACCCTCTACAGGCAAGAGACCAAACATAAGTTAAAGTTTGAGCAAGATAGCTTTAGTTAAGGAGTATCCTCGGATCCAAACTTTGCTGCCTAATCCTTCAAACAGAGATAAATTCTTGTCACTTGTTTTAAACATTATTTTTTCAACCGCTTTTAGTTAAGACAATTGAGGTTAGCACCTCTGTTTGAACAGCTGCTCACCATTAGCAGAGCAACTACTCTCTGCACCTGGAGGGATCCTAATAAAGGGGCAAACAGACTGACATCCTTTCCCTTCAGTCAGAGCTCACTGACCTTGGCCTTGCATCCTTTTGCTCAACTCTTTCTTCTCACCTTCTAAAAGAGTTTTCAAAACAGATCTCCTGGGGAGATTTTCACAAGGAACATGGATTTGCCTTGCCATCCTCTTGGAGTTTTAATAGTTGAATTTAAGGGATTTTGGAGGAGGGGGCTTGTAGCTGGAAAAGAACTCAAAGCTAGCCTACAAAGGGTGGTCCTACATTATGTTAACTGAGCACCAGACACCATTAGGGAGTTTTCATATAATCACTATGAAAAGAAAGAACCACAAATGTTGAATGTTAGCCAGGAAATAAGTAGGTTACATTTGTGCAGATGGTTAATATTAGGGGGAAGGATATCCAGATTCATGATTTTATTTTTCCTTAACAGCAATATCAACAAAACAAGGCAATTCTTTTCGGGCATTTGAGGTGAAGAACTCAAGTTGTTCATATTTAGGCTTCGTTCATGGCTAATTTCTATTAGTCAATTGTCGTCTATTGACCATCACTGCACGGCTAGATTGTTCCTAGGATGAGATGCCTAAAGGGTTGTTTTATTCAATTGCTGGCTTCCACATTCATCAGGATTGTTAAAACTGTTTAAGTCTAGCTAAGTGAAACACTGCACTTGGACTTGCACATTTCTCTCCAAAGTTAATTGATGTTCTTAAAATGTTCCCTCTGAATTATAATTGTGAATGGTTACATACAGTATTAGGTTGATAGTCTTTTTATCCCAAACAGTCAACTAATGTGCTGATTGATGCAATAGTACACATCTGCTGAAGGAATGAAGAGCATTTCCTGAATATTCTTTGCTTTCTCCTCCTGTATGGGTATATTTGAGATAGTGAAGATGGTAGAGGAACAACTATGGAGAGAAGAAGGGAAGATTTAAATGTATGGAGGGGATTCACCCTCCCTTTCACCTCCACACCAACTTCCAAGCCCAGCTCTGAGTGAAAGGCATATTTAATGCCATTTGTTTATTTAGATCTTCCAAATGATAGGCCATTTACCCCTTTTGTTGTTGTTCAGTCGACTCTTCCTGTCTGATTCTTTGCAATCCCACAGACTGCAGCATTCCAGGCTTCCCTGTCCTTCACTATCTCCCAAAGTTTGCTCAAATTCCTGTGCGTTTGAGTCAGTGATGCTTTCTAACCAGCTCATCCTCTGCTGCCCACTTCTCCTTTGGCCTTCAACTTTCCCAGCATCAGAGTCTTTTCTGATGAGTCAACTCTTAAAGTATTGGAGCTTCATCTTTAGTATCAGTACTTCCAATGAATATTCAGGGTTAATTTCCTTTAGGACTGACTGGTTTGATCTCCTTGCAGTCCAAAGGGCTCTCAAGAGTCTTCTCCAGCACCACAGCTTGAGAGCATAAGTTTTGTGGTGCTCAGCCTTTTTTATGATCAAACCCTCACATACATGACATCCATACACGACTACTGGAAAAACCATAGCTTTGACTCTACAGACCTTTGTCAGCAAAGTGATGTCTCTGCTTTTTAATACGCTGTCTAGGTTGTTATAGATTTTCTTTCAAGGAGCAAGTGTCTTTGAATTTCATGGCTGCAGTCACCATCCACAGTGAATTTGCAGCTCAAGAAATAAANGACTACTGGAAAAACCATAGCTTTGACTCTACAGACCTTTGTCAGCAAAGTGATGTCTCTGCTTTTTAATACGCTGTCTAGGTTGTTATAGATTTTCTTTCAAGGAGCAAGTGTCTTTGAATTTCATGGCTGCAGTCACCATCCACAGTGAATTTGCAGCTCAAGAAATAAAATCTATCACAGCTTCCACTTTTTCCCCATCTATTTGCCATGAAGTGATGGTACCGGATACCACGATTTTAGTTTTTTTTGAATGTTGAGTTTTAAGCCAGCTTTTTCACTCTCCTCTTTTGCCCTCATCAAGAGGCTCTTTAATTTCTCTTCACTTTCTGCCACTCCAGCAATCTCATCTGCATATCTGAGGTTATTAATATTTCTCCTGGAAATCTTGATTCCAGTTTGTGTTTCACCCAGCTTAGCATTTTGCATAATGTACTCTGCATAGAAGTTAAAAAAGCAGGGTGACAATATACAGCCTTAACATACTCCTTTCCCAATTGTGAAGCAGTCCATTGTTCCCCATCCAGTTCTAATTGTTGCTTCTTGACCTGCATAGAGCTGTCTCAGGAGACAGGTAAGGTGGTCTGGTGTTCCCTTCTTTTTAAGAATTTTCCAGTTTGTTGTGATCCACGCAAAGGCTTTAGCATAGTCAATAAAGCAGAAGTAGATGCTTTTTCTGGAATTTCCATGATCCAATGGATGTTGGCAATTTGTTCTCTGGTTCCTCTGCCTTTTCTAAAGCCAGCTTGTACATCTGGAAGTTCTCAGTTCATGTACTGTTGAAGCCTGGCTTGAAGGATTTTTGAGCATCAAAATGTGAAATGAACACACTTATACAGTACTTTGGCTCAGGCGGTAAAGCATCTGCCTGCCGTGTGGGAGACCCGGGTCCGATCCCTGAGTTGGGAAGATCCGCTGGAGAAGGAAATCGCAACCCACTCCAGTAATCTTGCCTGGAAAATTCCATGGACTGAGGAGCCTGGTGGGCTACAGTCCATGGGGTCACAAAGAGTCGGACACGACTGAATAACTTCACATACAATACTTTGAACATTCTTTGGCATTGCCCTTCTTTGGGATTGAAAAGAAAACTGAACTTTTCCAGGCCTGTGACCACTGNAAAATTCCATGGACTGAGGAGCCTGGTGGGCTACAGTCCATGGGGTCACAAAGAGTCGGACACGACTGAATAACTTCACATACAATACTTTGAACATTCTTTGGCATTGCCCTTCTTTGGGATTGAAAAGAAAACTGAACTTTTCCAGGCCTGTGACCACTGCTGAGTTTTCCAGATTTGCTGACACATTGAATGCAGCACTTTAAGAGCATCATCGCTTAGGATTTGAAGTAGCTCAGCTGGAATTCTATCACCTCCACTAGCTTTGTCTGTAGCAATGCTTCCTAAGGCTCACTTGACTTCACACTTCAGGATGTCTGCTTCTAGGTGGGTGACCACACTATCATGGTGATCCAGATCATTAAGACCTCTTTTGTATACTTCTTCTGTGTATTCTTGCCACCTCTTCTTAATCTTTTCTTCTTCTATTAAATCCTTGCCATTTGTCTCCTTTATTGTGCCCATCTTTGTATGAAATATTCCCTTGATATCTCCAGCTTTCTTGGAGAGATATCTAGCCTTCCCATTCTATTGATTTTTTTCTATTTCTTTGCATTATTCACTTAAGAAGATATCCTTAACTCTCCTTGCTATTCTCTAGAAATCCACATTCAGTGCATATATCTTTCCCTTTCTCCCCTGCCTTTTGCTTCTCTTCTTTTCTCAGCTATTTGTAAGGCTTCCTCAGACAATAATTTTGCTTTCCTGCATTTCTTTTTCTTGGAGATGATTTTTGTGCAACTCCTGTACACTGTTATGAACCTCTGTCCATAGATTTTTAGGCACCCTATCTACAGGATCTAATCCCTTGAGTCTATTCATCACCTCTACTGTATAATCACATAAGGGATTTGGTTTAGGTCATACCTGAAGGGCCTACTGGTTTTCCCTACTTTCTTCAATTTAAGTCTGAATTTTTCAATAAGGAGCTCATAATCTGAGCCACAGTCAGCTCCCAGTCTTGTTTCGCTGACTATATAGAGCTTCTCCATCTTTGGCTGCAAAGAATAAAATTAATCTGATTTCAGTATTGACTATCTGATGATGTCCATGTGTAGTCTTCCACTGTGTTGTTGGAAGAGGGTGTTTGCTATGACCTGTGCATTCTCTTGGCAAAACTCTGTTAGCCTTTGCCCTGCTTCATTTTGTACTCCAAGACCAAACTCACCTGTAATCCAGGTATTTCTTGACTTCCTACTTTTGCATTCCAGTTCACTATGATGAAAAGGACATCTTTTTTTGGTGTTAGTTCTAAGAGGTCTTGTAAGTCCTCATATAACTGTTCAACTTTAGCTTCTTAAGTATTATTTACCTGTTTCAGTCAGTTCAATTCAGTCACTCAGTCGTGTCCAACTCTTTGAGACCCCATGAACTGCAGCACGCCAGGCCTCCCTGTCCATCACCAACTCCTGGAGTTGATGGACCTATGTCCATTGAGTCCGTGATGCCATCCAACCATCTCATCCTTTGTCATCCCCTTCTCCTCCTGCCCTCAATCTTTCCCAGCATCAGGGTCTTTTCCAATGAGTCAGCTCTTCTCATCAGGTGGCCAAAGTATTGAAGTTTCAGCTTCAACATCAGCTTCAACACCTTCCAATGAACATCTAGGACTGATCTTCTTTAGGATGGACTGATTGGATCTTCTTGCAGTCCAAGGAACTCTAAAGAGTTCCTTCAACACCACAGTTCAAAGCATCAATTTTTTGGTGCTCAGCTTTCTTCACAGTCCAACTCTCACATATGTACATGACTACTGGGAAAGCCATAGCCTTGACTAGATGAACCTTTATTGGCAAAGTAATGTCTCTGCTTTTGAATATGCTGTCTAGGTTGGTCATAACTTTCCTTCCAAGCAGTAAGCGTTTTTTAATTTCATGGTTGCAGTCACCATCTGCAGTGATTTTGGAGCCCCCAGAAATAAAATCAGCTACTATTTCCACTGTTTCCCTGTCTATTTGCTGTGAAGTGATGGGACCAGATGCCATGATCTTAGTTTTCTGAATGTTGAGCTTTAAGCCAAATTTTCACTCTCCACTTTCACTTTCATCAAGAGGCTTTTTAGTTCCTCTTCACTTTCTGCCATAAGGGTGGTGTCATCTGCATATCTGAAGTTATTGATATTTCTCCCAGCAATCTTGATTCCAGCTTGTGTTTCTTCCAGTCCAGCGTTCCTCATGATGTACTCTGCATATAAGTTAAATAAGCAGGGTGACAATATACAGCCTTGACTTACTCCTTTTCCTATTTGAAACCAGTCTGTTGTTCCATGTCCAGTTCTAACTTGCTTCCTGACCTGCATACAGATTTCTCAAGAGGCAGGTCAGGTGGTCTGATATTCCCATCTCTTGAAGAATTTTCCACAGTTTATTGTGATCCACACAGTCAAAGGCTTTGGCATAGTCAATAAAGCAGAAATAGATGTTTTTCTGGAACTCTCTTGCTTTTTCCATGATCCA
>SJYX01005122.1:93825-104915 GCA_006410675.1 Oreotragus oreotragus
TCATGGGGTCGCAAAGAGTCGGACACGACTGAGCAACTGAACTGAACTGATATCGTATGCAGATCAAATCACATGTTAAAATGTCAGAAGCACTTAACAATGATGAGCAATAGCTGCTCTTTCGTTACATTTGGAGGAACGAATCCACATGTCGTAAACATCTATTATCTTTGCAGTTTGTTTCCTCAAATTTCAGTTGTCTTTTGTTTTTCACTCTACTATCAGAAAAGCACGTAAAGGAGCAAAGTGGCCCCCCTTGGTCCGAGGCCAACCAATGTGTCCTCAGATTGATACATGCCATATGCTAATGTCATGATGCATTTCTCTTCCTGGAACTTTGTCCTCACACCCAGTGCATTTAATCTTGTAGATCACAGAAGACACCTTTCACTTTGAATTGTTTTTTTTCAAGTAGGGGAGTCTTTCACTTTGAATACACTTTTGTCTGGCATTGCTGCTCCTGGTGTTTTTACTCACTTATTGTGTCTATTACAAGCCAGTCATCCTTCTCCAGGGGATCAGCTGCATCGTTTGCTGGCTGCTGCTCGTGTTTGGCCAAGGAGTCCGGGCCATGCAGGTGCTGAAATTCCGCTATGGGATGGTCACCGCCGCCGAGGTGGCCTACTATGCCTACATTTACAGCGTGGTCAGCCCGGAGCACCACCAGAAGGTGAGCGCCTACTGCAGGAGTGTTATGCTGGGGGCCTACACGGCGGCCTCCGTGCTGGCCCAGCTCTTGGTATCCCTGGCCGGCCTGTCCTACCTTTACCTCAACGTCATATCCTTGGCCTCCGTCTCTGTGGCCTTCCTCGTCTCACTTTTCCTACCCATGCCTAAGAAGAGCATGTTTTTTCATGCAAAACCCAGCAAAGATGCTCCTCCACAGCCATCAGGTGTGAAATGAAAATACCTCCTGCTGTATCAATAGACAAGAAATGTCACAGCCATCAGTGATTTCTGGCCTCCAAATGTGAATGCTGCTGCTGCTGCTGCTAAGTCGCTTCAGTCGTGTCCGACTCTGTGCGGCCCCAGAGATGGCAGCCCACCAGGCACCCCCGTCCCTGGGACTCTCCGGGCAAGAACACTGGAGTGGTTCCCCAAACTGAGATCCAATGCATGCTGCCACCTTGCTGAGGAGCTAGGGGAATGCAAGAAGCAAGGTGAACAAGGAAACAGATTGGCCCCAGAGAGCTGAGGTGCCTATCAAAGGAATGAAAACAGTGAGCCCAGAGGCTTGCATCTTCCCATACAAACAATGCTAAATTCCCTAACTTGATACCTGATCTTTGATGTTCAGACTGCCTGCTCCCTTTGCTGCAAACTTGTGTACAGCCTGATTTCCCTCCTGCCTCCTTGGAGCATTTTCCTGAGAGCTGCTGAGATGCTATCTCCCAGGCCTGGAGTCCTAAACACTCTCACCAAATAGAATAACTACTTTCAGGTTGTGACTATATCATTTAGTCACACAGGAAAGGATGCTGTCCCAGAGGAACATCAAAAAGATCACAAAGCAGTGGGGAAAGAAGTATTCGCTGATTTAAGGAACCCCAGTGGTGGCCAGGTAACCGACCCAAAGCCATAAAATGTAGCTCTGAGTGTGTCCACAGTAGTTCTGAGACTTGAATGAGTGTTACTCCTTTACTCATTATTTTTACTGGTCCCAATCCAGTACACTTTCTCCATAGCAGGTTTTAACCAGGTTCTGAACTATGTTTAAATCCTGTGAGACTACAAGGCACCATCTCAGAGTTCCATGATACAATATGGAGCAATAGAAACCCTTACAAACTATGGGGATAAGCATAGTTTATCTTTGTGGCTATGTATAGTTATCCTATATAATTATCCTATACATAGCCCCAAAGATAAACTATACTTACCCCCAATAGTTTGCAAAAGCTTCTATGCTCCATTATATATTATGGTACTCTGGGAGGTCCACATAGTCAAAGCTATGGTTTTTCCAGTAGTCATTTATGGATGTGAGAGCTGGACAATAAAAAAAGGCTGAGCGCTGAAGAATTGACGCCTTCGAACTGTGGTGCTGGAGAAGACGATTAAAAGTTCCTTGGACAGCAAGGAGATCAAACCATTCAACCCTAAAGGAAATCAATCCTGAATATTCATTGGAAAGACTGATGCTGAAGCTCAAGCTCCAATACTTTGGCCACCTGATGTGAAGAACTGATTCATTCGAAAAGACACTGATGCTGGAAAAGATTGAAGGCAGGAGGAGAAGGGGACAACAGAGAATGAGATGGTTGGTTGGCATCACCAACTCAATGAACATAAGTTTGAACAAACTCCAAGAGATGGTAAAGGACAAGGAAGACTGGCATGCTGCAGTCCATGGGGTCGTGAAGAGTTGGACATGACTGAGTGACTGAACAACAATCAGTATGCAAGAAATGTCTTCTTTCAAATTGTATTCTTGGATAATCTTGTAGTGATTTCAACATTGAATACCAGCTATTTGAAAAATAAAAGAATTTTGTCACAAAATGTAAAAGAGGTGAGGAATATAACAAAATGTTTTGATGAAGCTATACATGAGTTTCATTCATCTCTAAAAACAGGGGCTGCAAATTGGTGTCCCACTGGTCAAACACACTTTGACCATGGAAAGTTAAATAGTTCAAGGTCAGACTGTCAAAACTCTTTCCTCTCTTTAACGTTTTAGTAGCTCTAATCTGTAATCTGTGATTTGCAAACCATTAATATGAGGTGGCAAATGATGGCCAATGGGCTACCATAGCTAACAGTTTTTACACCTTTAAAACATTGTAAGGCGGGGAGAGGACTTCTCTAGTAGTCCAGTGGTTGAGAATTCTTTCAATTCAAGGGACAGGAGTTCGATCCCTGGTCAGGAAACTGAGATCCCACAACTGCTGAGCGCTGCAACTGCTGAGCCTGTGTGCCGCAACTAGGGAAGCCTGCGCATTGCAAACAAAGAAAAGCCTACAGTGAAAGATCCCGCATGCCACAAGTAAGACCGGACACAGACCAATTAATTAAAATAATAAAACATTGCAAGGCAGAAAAAATAATATATGACAAGGGCCGTGAAAATAAATAGATCCCATCTAGTAGCCAAGTAAAAACAAAGAAACATATGTGGTCCACAAGCTTGAAATACATACTATCTGGCACTTTACAACAGACAGATCTTGAAATCAAGTTAGGGGATTTCTAACCAGAACAGAATAGACTAGAGCATATCAACTTGTAAGGATGAATTCTGTATTGTGACAATTCAGTGTACAGATGCACATGTACTAACATGTAAAATATATTTCTTTCTCAGACTATAGTCCAAGAAGTTTGGAAGTTACTGCTCTAGGATCTATTTATCAGTTCAAAGATTCCCAGTTGAGACAACTGAAATAATTGTATCTTTCCCTCACTATACATTTAGGGATTTGCTGAAGTTTTTGCCCTCTATTAAGACTATTTTCCACACCCAGCTATCCTCTTCCCTACCATATCCTGATATATGCTAGAATAAAAGTGAATCCAGCCTGGATTCTAATAAACTTCCATCCAGTCTCCTCTCCACAACCAAGTTATTGTGTTATCCCATATGCTTGTCTCACCGGCCTTTCATTCATATAATACTTTTACTCAATTGTCATTAGTAAGAACAAGGACACAGTTGCCCTTAGCAAATAAACAGTAATCCTTGATTTTTGGTGAAAATGGTAGCAGAGGACAAACAGCATTCTAGAAAGGCTCAGGCCCTTCAAGAGGACATGGTGAACCTGAGAGTTTACAGCTTTTCCTTGAGTTGTCTGATATATGCCTGTTTCATCTTTATTTACTACAGACGGATTTCTGACATTGCGTCTTATCCAGTAGAAAGAAGCCAAGGAGACCAAGTGGCCTGGAGAAGCCTTGGGAAGGTCTCTAGTGCGTGGAGGGCCTCCAGCTTCTGTTACTGGAGTGGGTATTACCTTCCACCCCTCCTGAGCTTTTTGTTTTAGCAAAACTTCCCTCCCAGCTGAGAAGCTACTGTCTTTGGTGGTTTTAGATGTGTATCCAGACATCCTTCCTTGTTCCTAGAACATATTGTGAAATTTGAAACTCTTTTCCAGAAGGAGTAGTGTGCAGAGAGAGAGGGAAGGTGGGCTGATGCAGGAGTTAATATCCTACAGTCTGGGCAGAACCTAAAGCCAGCTTTGAAATTAGCCCAAAAATGCACACAGACCTTCCTGAAGAAACAAAGCCTTCGTATCAAACAAGACTTTGAAGATACTTGTTTTTGAAGTTGAGGTGTTCCACACCCACTTATTTATTGAGCATTTCAGGGTCCATTGTTGAGCTCGTATTCTTCTCATTTCCCTTTCTGGAAATTCTATTTTGACTCCTAGAAAACTGTTCTGGTTGGTTCTCCTCCACGTATTTTCTCTGTAAGTACTTGGTCCTGGGGAGAGGCAGGGGAAAAAAGTCGTCTTCTCTCCAGGTAATGTACCCTTACTTAGGCCATGTGTACAAAAGATAAAATTCTCATAAAATGTATTCTTTACAAGCCCATTAAACACAAACAGTCCTTACAGTCTCCTGGTGATAGGGAAGACCTTACCTAGTGTCAAATTTTTAGGCAAAACTAAGTGAAGTAGGATTGGGTTGCTGACCTAAGGATGCATGTAAATTAAACCACATCTTTAAGAAAGAAAGCCTTCCCTGGTGTTTCAGATGGTAAGAATCACCTGCAATGCAGGAGACCCAGGTTTGATCCCTGGGTCAGGAAGACTCCCTGGAGAAGGGAGTGACAACCAACTCCAGTATTCTTGCCTAGAGAATCCCATGGACAGAGGAGCCTGGTGGGCTACACTCCATGGAGTTGCCAAGTCAGACATGACTGAATGACTAACACTTGAAGAAAGCAAGCTGAGAGTAGTAAGAAATTTGACAATTGCCTACTTAGCTCCCAGCACGTTGTGGGAACACACTGGAAAAACATCTGTATAATGTATATTATAAAATAGAACTCTCCTAAGGATGTGTCCTGTGGCCACATGTGCTTCCAAGCACTCCATTAGTTGGGCGAGAGCTTGGGTCAGGGTTTCTCATCCTCACACTATTGACATTTTGAGAGCGGATAATTCTTTATCATGGGGCACGGGGGTGGGGAAGGGATCCTGTCCTGTGCATTGTAGGATGTTCAGCAGATTCTCCAGTCTCCAGCCCACTAAATCCTACTAGCAACTCCCTCCTCCAGTCATGACAGCAAAAACTGTCTTCAAATATGGCCATCTTTCTTCTGGAGGCAAAAACAACCTTGGTGATAACCATTTGGTTAGGGTTAGGGTCCATTTGAGTCAGGGTCAGAACTTTTACAATCTTTATCACAAACTATTAAAACTACAAATTTATTACTACATGATATCACTTATATGGGGCTTTGCAGGTGGCACTAGAGGTAGAGAACCTGCCTGCCAGTACAGAAAACTTAAGAGACTCAGGTTCAACCCCTGGGTAGGTGGGAAAGATCCCCTGGAGAAGGAAATGGCAACCTACTCCAGTGTTCTTGCCTGGAAAATCCCATGGACAGAGGAACCTGGCAGGCTACAGTTCCTAGGGTCTCACAGAGTGGAATATGACTGAAGCGACTTAGCATACATGCACACATCACAATCGAAAATGTGACATGTTATCTATGAAACAGAAACAGCACACAGTCATAAAGAACAGACTTGTGGTTACCAAGGGGGAGAGGAGGTGGGGGAGGGATGGATTGGAAGTTTGAAATTAGTAGATACAGTCTATTATATATAGATTGGATAAACGACAAAGTCCTGTTGTATAGCACAGGAAACTATATTCAATATCCTATAATAAACCATAATGGAAAAGAATATGAAAAGTTATATATATGTATGTATAACTGAGTTACTTTGCTGTACAGCAGAAATTAACACAACATTGTAAATCAACTACAATAGATTTCTTTAAAAACTACAAATTTGTCTCATTTTCCCAGTAAGCTATATGATTTTCAAGAGCAAGAGTCAGCCCTATAAAGATCCAGCGGGATGGGATGGGGGGTGGGAGGAAAGTACAGGAGGGAGGGGATATATGTATAGTTATGGCTGATTCCCATTGTTGTATGGCAGAAGCCAACAAAACATTGTAAAGCAATTATCAACTACAATAGATTTCTTTAAAAACTACAAATTTGTCTCATTTTCCCAGTAAGCTATATGATTTTCAAGAGCAAGAGTCAGCCCTATAAAGATCCAGCGGGATGGGATGGGGGGTGGGAGGAAAGTACAGGAGGGAGGGGATATATGTATAGTTATGGCTGATTCCCATTGTTGTATGGCAGAAGCCAACAAAACATTGTAAAGCAATTATCCTCCAATAAAAAATAAATTTTTTTTTTTTTAGAAAAAAAAAAAGAGCCAGGGTCCATAGTTTAGCACCACAATTTCCCACAGAGAAGCTCAAAAATTCTTGGTGGGCAAATAAGTGAATGAATGAGGAGGTGAACAAATAAAGAAGAGGATGAGCAAACACAAGTGGGGAAGAAGTGTGTAGAGAGAATTCTGGAAGAGAACTTTGGCATCTGTCGGGGATCTTGAAGAAATATTTTAAATGATATTTCAGAGGAGATAGAGAAAAATAGAACCAAGGGCAAAGAGAGAGGTCGTACTTGTTAGAGCATCACAACATGGCACGAAGGAAGGGTGTGCTGGAATGAGCTGACATTTCCGTTGAAAAATTTGGCACCTCACTGGATCACGTTGTCACTGTCCATTTCTTACCTATTGCTTTTGCTTGACCAAACTTTAATCCGGCTCCTCTCTTTTCTGCAGGTCCCTACATCCTGCATGCCCACAACCCTGAGCAAGGACAAAAAAAAAAAGAGCCAGGGTCCATAGTTTAGCACCACAATTTCCCACAGAGAAGCTCAAAAATTCTTGGTGGGCAAATAAGTGAATGAATGAGGAGGTGAACAAATAAAGAAGAGGATGAGCAAACACAAGTGGGGAAGAAGTGTGTAGAGAGAATTCTGGAAGAGAAGTTTGGCATCTGTCGGGGATCTTGAAGAAATATTTTAAATGATATTTCAGAGGAGATAGAGAAAAATAGAACCAAGGGCAAAGAGAGAGGTCGTACTTGTTAGAGCATCACAACATGGCACGAAGGAAGGGTGTGCTGGAATGAGCTGACATTTCCGTTGAAAAATTTGGCACCTCACTGGATCACGTTGTCACTGTCCATTTCTTACCTATTGCTTTTGCTTGACCAAACTTTAATCCGGCTCCTCTCTTTTCTGCAGGTCCCTACATCCTGCATGCCCACAACCCTGAGCAAGGACAAAAAAATGTGGACCGCGCCCAAACCCTCCACCACTGCCTGCCCCTCCTTATCAGCTTCTCCCGAGAATTGGCTGACCGCAGCGGGACACCTTCCTGTCAGACTCCACCGGTCACTTCCCCTGGCTTGTCCAGCTTCCCCTCCAAAGTTCTGCTGACTTCTGCTTGCCAATAGCAAAGGATTATCTTTGAAAAGAAATCCCCTTTTCAGATTGATTTTAAGACACTTGCAGATTCCAATACTCGCAGCGATTCTCCCAATTCCGGTAGTCTTTCTCATCAATAAGGCTCTCCCTTGTAGAAGTCTGGATTTGCTTTTGTTTGACACCAGATTTCTAGCCTGAGTTTAACGTCTAGCAAAGAGAAGAGAAGAGGCGAGAAAAAATGGCCTCTATGGGTCCTTTCCAGTCCATGATTTATGGAGACCCAAATTTAGGTGGTCTATTTCAAATGTTAAGAGAAAAAAGCTATGTGCAGTTCACAGAGTCAGATCAAGTGATTTTTCATTCAAAGTTCATAAGTCAACCTTCTGTACCGTAACCTAGAAATGCTTCAGTGCTTATACAGTTTGAATTTTGGCAAAATGGTGCACTACTTTATTATGCAGAGAATAACGGGAAGACTGTTGTTTCCTCTCTCTGCAGGGGCAGAGGGCAGTGGGCCATGTGAGTGTCAACTGAAATCTTCTGGGAGAGTGGGCTTTGGGAATTTCTATGTAGCTGATGCAGGTGCTCTTTTTCTCAGCCATCCACAGCTAATATCTGTGTGTGCTCCGCTGGTCTTTGATATTTAAGTTACAAGCTTCTTATAACTAGCAGCTTAGTTATTTATCATTTCTTTCTTTAACCATGTAAATCTGAAGCAACAAAATACATTTCTTTCTATATTCATCCAGTTCCTCTGCATAGCATTTTGCATTATTTATATATAATGCTTCACATAAGAGACAATGGAACTATATTCCTATTCTTAACCAACTTTTTCTTGGGACTTATTGTTAATTAGGCAAGAAAATTCAGAGCTCTCACAGTGAATAAACAGGAACATACATTTTCAGGTTTTGATTTTTATCATTTTGGTATTCTATTTATTTATTTGAAAGAATAGTTTTATTGATTTTTTTTCTTTCATAGAGCTCTCCCATTTTTCTGGTAAGAATACTTAACATGAAGTCTGTCCTCTTAACAGATTTTTCAGTATACAATACAGTATGGTTACCTATAAGTACAATGTTGTACATCTGCTCTCTAGAACTTTATTCATGTTGCATTACTGAAATATACACATTTATATTACAGTTCCTCGTTTAAATATACAGTTTAAACCCCCAGTTTAAATATACAGTTCTTCATTTTCCTCTCTACCCAGCCCTTGGAAACCACCATTCTTTGCTTCTATGAGTTTGATACAATGGAATATATCAGAATAATGGAATCAAGCAGCATTTGTCCTGCTGTCACTGTGGTGTAATGTCATACAGGTTCATCCATGTCATCCTATATTGCAGAATTTCTCTTTTTAAAGGCTGAATAATATTCCATTGTATGTATATACCTCATATTCTTTATCCATTAATCCTTCAGTGGACATATAGGTGGTTCCCATATCTTGGTTATTGTGAATAGTGCTACAATGAATATGGCAATGCTCACAGCTCTTCAAGACCCAATCTCTGCAATTACACTCACATCTAATGGTTATTCTAACTTCTAAGCAAATTTTAAAATGAACTTAACAAGTGTAAGGTATATTAAGTGTATCTCTAATGCAAAGGATTAGTGTTCAGGTTTGGAAGAAGGTCTGAAAGTCATTGACCATGTTTTCAACCATCATGTAATATAAGAAGTTCACATAAAATAATTGTTTCTTCTATAAAAATATATTTACTTCCTATTTCCTTTTCACAATACAAAAACTGATAAACTTCATTCAATATCAGACAAAGCAGTTCAGTTCAATTCAGTCAGACCAGTTCAGTTGCCCAGTCATGTCAGACTCTTTGTGACCCCATGAACCACAGCACGCCAGGGCTCCCTGTCCATCACCAACTCCCGGAGTCCACCCAAGCAGTTATCTAGTACCAATTACTTATTCTCTGATACAGTGTGAGCCCTGTGAGGGTAGAGACAAGCTTCTGCATGATTATATACCTGGTGTTTACCCTGGTTCTTGCTCCATAGTGAGTACTTGACTAGCATTTCTAGAGAAAAAAAAAAAGAATAAATACAACATTAAAAAATAAAAGTTTGGGCTATTGAATTTTTAAACATTCTATTTTCATATAAGCACAAATTAGTGTTCTTATTACTTTCCTTGAAGTTACAGGGTAAATTGGTAAATGCCAGTCTCATGATTCCATAATACATGGGACATAACCAAATAACAATTCAAGGTGATTCTACCTTTTAAAGTATAGACTATCCCAAAGGCCCACTTGTATTAAGTGCTAAATGCCTAACAGAAGAACATGAATACTATCCTTTTTCTAAGGACTTAGCTGGGACCAGGTACTCTGCATGGTAGCTTCATGATGAATTTGCAGGTGCCATTGAGAAATGACCCAGCAGGGATTTTGAAATAAGGCCTTAGATAATATGATTATACATGAAATTTCAGATCTGGAAAAGTAATTTCTGGGTTTAGACTGAGAAATCTTAGGAGTCAATGCCACACTCATCTTGCCTCAAAACTGTGTTTTCTTCTGAATTCACTGTGTGTATCATTTCAGTTCAGTTCAGTCACTCAGTTGTGTCCGACTCTTGTGACCCTATGAATCGCAGCACGCCAGGCCTCCCTGTTCTTCACCAACTCCCAGAGTTCAATCAGATTCATGTCCATCGAGTCAGTGATGCCATCCAGCCATCTCATCCTCTGTCATCCCCTTCTCCTCCTGTCCCCAATCCCTCCCAGCATCAAAGTCTTTTCTAATGAGTCAACTCTTCACATGAGGTGGCCAAAGTACTGGAGTTTCAGCTTTAGCATCATTCCTTGTAAAGGTCTTATCAAAAACCAAGTCGTCACTGTCAAGCTGTCTAAGCCTCTGTACAAGTGAAATCACGATTCTAGCCTGGAATAATTTACATTCTAAATGGGAATCTGCCATTTGATTTAATCTAGGTTTTGAAACATCAATCTAGTGTAACATTTGGTCAAGGGAAAAGAACTTTAGCTGAACAAGAAATACCTGGAATTTTAAGGCCCATTTGGACCATCTGCTCTGTTCTCTTTTGTGGGACCTATGATAATTTATGGGTTTACTTATGTTTAGTTGGTAATTAAGGAGTGGAAAACCACTTCAGTATTCTTGCCTTGAGAATCTCATGAACGGTATGAAAAGGCAAAATGATAGGATACTGAAAGAGGAACTCCCCAGGTCAGTAGGTGCCCAGTATGCTACTGGAGATCAGTGGAGAAATAACTCCAGAAAGAATGAAGGGATGGAGCCAAAGCAAAAACAATACCCAGCTGTGGATGTGACTGGTGATAGAAGCAAGGTCCGATGCTGTAAGAGCAATACTGCTTAGGAACCTGGAATGTTAGGTCCATGAATCAAGGCAAATTGGAAGTGGTCAAACAAGAGATGGCAAGGGTGAAGGTTGACATTCTAGGAATCAGCGAACTAAAATGGACTGGAATGGGTGAATTTAACTCAGATGACCATTATATCTACTACTTTGGGCAGGAATCCCTCAGAAGAAATGGAGTAGCCATCATGGTCAACAAAAGAGTCTGAAATGCAGTACTTGGATACAATCTCAAAAATGACAGAAT